>CM037879.1:41199801-41434801 GCA_021292165.1 Shinisaurus crocodilurus | reverse complement strand
CATAATTAATGATTTTTTCAAGATTAGAAAGGTGTTCTAAGCACATCTGCATTACAGGCTTGAGGCAAGACCTAGCAAGAACTGTTGTTCTCAAATTAGCATTTCAGTATCTTTGCATTTCAATCACTGTTACTACATTTCTTTGTGAGAACGTCTAGCACATGGGGGGCTTGCTAGGGTCTGTAATATTCAGATTTAGAAGGGACCTCTCTCTCCAGCCTCGAGCAAAAGATCTTTCTGATTCGCAGCTCAATTGTCCAAATGCTAGTTTAACACACACACAAAAAAAAGCAACAAGAACAACACAATTATTCTTGTTCAAGCAAAGCTGCCTTTTTGTTGTGGCTGCTTTTTTTTTTTTAATAAATAATTTGGGGGAAATTGGGAAGACCCTTACTGATGAGCTGCAGGAGTTTTTGAGTTTTTGCTCCGGCTGGTCCTGATGGCCCTCCTCTGCACAGGTAAGGTTCAAAAGTTTGACTCTTTTGATCTGCAAGTTCTCCTTCTCCTTCTCCTTCTTTTCTGTAAAAGGGCTTTCCCTCTTTTGTGAGCCAAACTGAACGTAAGGGCTGTGTGTTTGTGGGTGTGGGTGTCTGCCTTTTGGGGGTGTTGATCCTCCTGCCGCCTGCAAAATGTCACCTGCTTGGCTAATACTGTGTGTGTGTGTGTGTGTGTGTGTGTGCATGTGCGCTTTCATGGGGAATTGTGTGGCATTTTTTTAAGTTTTATTTTGAAAAACCCCAGAGAACAGAGTTCACCAAATATCCCTCTTGGATATTTTGGACTACAGTTCTCATTTGCCTCTGGCAGCATGGCCAGTGGCTGGGGAAGATGGTTTATGTTTATTTAAAAATGGTTGTTGTGAATGTTCTATTTATGTGAATGTGTCTGCCTTTTGGGGGTGTTGATCCTCCTGCCGCCTGCAAAATGTCACCTGCTTGGCTAATACTGTGTGTGTGTGTGTGTGCACGTGCGCTTTCATGGGGAATTGTGTGGCATTTTAAGTTTTATTTTGAAAAACCCCAGAGAACAGAGTTCTGTGTGTGTGTGTGTGTGTGCACGTGTGTGTGTGTGTGCTTGGCTAATACTGTGTGTGTGTGTGTGTGTGTGTGTGTGTGTGTGTGCACGTGCGCTTTCATGGGGAATTGTGTGGCATTTTAAGTTTTATTTTGAAAAACCCCAGAGAACAGAGTTCACCAAATATCCCTCTTGGATATTTTGGACTACAGTTCTCATTTGCCTCAGGCAGCATGGCCAGTGGCTGGGGAAGATGGGAGCTGGGGCCCCAAACATTTGGAAGGGCCCCGGTTGGGGAAGACTGCCCTAGAGGTTAAAAAACGTGGAGGTACTTATCATCAATGATATGTGATGAATGGTTTTATTGAGTTAACAAGCTTATTGTTTACAAAAAAAGAAATATTTTCAATATGTTTCTGTTTTGGCACTTTAATGGTAATTAAAATATTTAATTTGTTTTAATATAAAATTGTGTCTTCATTTTATTTATTTCCATAAAAAGGCCCACCAAAATCCTCAGCACCAGGCCCATAATGCTCTTAATCCGGCCCTGGACTCAGCATTCTGCACCTCCTGGGCATGCCCAGAACTCATTGGACTATTGGAGGGAGGGTTCCTTTGTACTTCTGCAAACTTTGGGGTTCCTGCCTGCTGATACCTCCCTCTTGTGTGTGAATGGCACCATTTTGACTACATAAGGCTTGGTTGGCACCCCCCTCAGTTTCACAAATAGAGGGAATGATATATCTGCTCATGCTATCCCCTACGCAGAAACATGACTTAAAATGAATTGTCATTGAGTGAGGGCCAATGTACGCATTCCAAGCATCATGAAGAGACCACTTAGATTTCATAGATTTCATAGATTCATAGAGTTGGAAGGAGCCTACAAGGCTATCGAGTCCAACCCCCTGCTCAATGCAGGAAACTAGAGAAATGGCCTTCTCATGATGACAAGTCCTGTCTAAACTGTGCTGTGCTGGTCACCACATTGTAGGTTGTTTTTTTTGTTTGTTTTTTTTAATCCCATGGAGACATATGACAAGCAGTAGCAGCAACAGCCAGGCATATTTCTTTATTATTTATTCATTTAAAATGTTTCTTGGCCACTTTTCAGGGCAGGCAGAAGCCCTCGTAAGGCAGTGTACAATAATCAATCACATAATAAAAACTGATACAGTCCTAAAAGGCAATAAAAACACAGTAAAAACAGCAAAAGCACAATAAAAACAGCAACAACAGCAAATATATTGGGGAAGGTAAAGTAATATGTTTTCCAGGCCTTCTTAAAAGCCTGCAATGATGGGGCCTGGCAGACCCTCGATGGAAATTTATTCCAGAGGTATGGGGCCATTGCAGAAAAGGCCCTCTCTCGTGTGGTATGTGCAGCACTCGAGTGAAGCTTGAATGGGTTTATGTGTTACATGGGTGACTAAGTTTACATGTTGCAAAGGATGTGGGGACAAGTCATCACGGAGGGTTTTCAAGCAGTCTCTTGTAGATTAGGTCTAATTAGGGTCAATACATGTTGTCTGTGCTTTAGTCTACCACTGCTTCTCTTCCATCACTGATTTCCTTACAATGTATTGTTAATTCCCCCAAATTTCTTCACTCCTGGGGGGAGAGTATTGTTTGCGGACATAATGAACTCCAGATTCTCTCCAATTGATGGTATGGCATAATGGTTAAGCATATGACCTGGGAGCAGGTAGCCCCACATCCAATTCCCATCTCAGCTACAGACTGAATAAGGCAAGCTGCTAGTCTTTCATCCTCATCTTCCCAAGATGAGGATGATAATACTGTCCTACCTTACCTGGGATATTGTAAGGATTACCCCTTTAGGCTTTAAATATACTGATACGCACTTTGAACTCTTGACAGACACTATACAAATGCCATGTATGATTTACATCTGGACCAATACTTTGCAAGCCTTACTTCATCTGAGCTCCTATCAAGCTCATCATTTTTACAAAATCACAGAGTAATCCTATAATCACATTATGTCAGGATTGAAGATACGCCACTAACATGCTGGTGGAACAGCTGCTGTATCCAATGTGTGTTCGCCCAGGGATGGGAGGGGGGAATTATGCAACTAGAAAATGGAAAACAAACAAACAAACGACAGACATGCCCACAACATCACTGGAAATACTACCAGTGACAATGCACCAGGGACTGAGCTGTCAATGATGTCCATGTGCTACCTACACATGGAGAGCGAGCCAATGAACCCATGATGATGGGGACATTATCCCAGCAGACACCGCTGCATCACTGATGTACAAGATACCACCACGGCCAGTGGACACTGGTGGCTCCAGTGTCAGCGGGGCTGTGTATCCACTCCGGATTTTACTATGAACTTTAAAGGAGCTATCCATGGTGCCAAATCTATTTGGGGGTGGGGTTCAGCACCATGGATAGCTCCTTTAATGTTTGGAGTACAATCTGGAGTGGATACATAGCCCTGCTGACACTGGAGTCGCCCAGCACCCTCACTGCATCAGCATTAGTGGCTTAGCCCACAACAGCTCTGCTACAGCGAGTCCCCAGGTAGAGTTTCAGGTCCCCTTATGCTCCCCACAACCACTGTTATTTTGAGCAGAACACACAAATAGAAGGAAGGGCAAGCCACGCAACACAGCAGCTATACAGCTTCTTGGGCAGGATGCCCACAAAGGGCACACACAGCCTGCCTGGGACATGGTTAAAGGCCTACCCAGAGAGTGAAATACACTTTTGACAAGCAGCCAAGGGGAGGGGACTAGACATATGACAAAGGCAGCCATAGACACACACGGACAGCAGCAGCCTCCACTGCTCACTGCTTAGAGCAAGGGTGGGCAACACATGCAGCCCCCGGTGCAACCCTACCCCCCCGCCCCGGCTCAGTGTGCTTCCTTTTAAGGGAGGGTGGTGACCCTGTGTGAGTGGGGCTCCTCATCCATTGCAGCTTTTGTTCTGAGCTTTATAGGAGCTATCCATGGCGCTGAACTCCATCCCCAAAACAGGTTCACCACCATGGAGCACCATGGGTAGCTCCTATAAACCTCAGAATAAAAGCTGAAATGGAGAAGGAGCCCCACTGATATAGGACTCACCACCAGCCTCCCCTTCTGCTGGCATATCTGAGGTGTTTCACCCGCATATCTTTCATAGCAGTGGTATGCCTGGTGTTCTGTTCTCATAGCAGGGCTTCCATGGAATCCTCTCCATTGGTAGATCTTCAGTATAGAATTAGGGATAGGCGAATCAGTCAATTTCGGTTTCTCTCAGTTTCTCATTTTTCCAATCAGGCTCATTCCAATCAGGTTCATCCTTTTTTTTTAAAAAAAAGGTTTGGAAATTTGTATGCATTTTTGTCTTCATTTCTCCTAATATATGAATTATTGCACACAATTTTGCCTAATTGTGCTTTGCAAGGAAATGATCTAATACGATTCATTTTTAATGCTATTTTGTCTAATATACACAGTTTAGCATTTTTTTAAATTGAACGATTCCATTGCAAAATTTGGAGAAGGGCGAATTTTGAAGGATAACTTTCGGTCCGCGTGTTGATTTGAAAGTGTAAAATGGGGTAAGTTCGCATCAAAAAGCCAGCCGAATGAATTTCTCCCTCATCCCTATAATAAAAAAAACCTAAGAGAATATTGAAACTGGAGCTGGGTTGGAAAACTTTGGTTTGGGTCCACTTGAAACTTTTATCAATTGATGATAGGTGTGAAATAAATATATACATCTACAAATTATAAATACATATCTGTTGCAGTTTTGGGGAAGTGGGGTAAATGTCAGATTTTAATTAATTTTTAAAAAATCATTTATTTTTTATTTTATTTATTATATTTATACCCCACCTTATTTCCTTCAAGGAACCAAAGGTGGCTTACATAATCCTCCTCCTCTCTATTTTATCCTCACAACAACCCTGTGAGGTAGGTTAGGCTGAGAATCAGTGACTGGCCCAAAGTCACCCAGTGAGACTCATGGTCTGAGCGGGGACTAGAACCCCCATCTCCCAAGTCCCAGTCCAGCACTCTCACCAAGTGGGACCTGCTGCAACAAAATGTTGCAGTGTGGAGTGGTCCTGTTCATAATTCCAGCCAGCTCTGTGCTCTTCCAGGGTACTTCATTCCATCCCCTCCCTCTGATTTTCTGTTTCCCCCCAAAACATTCAAGTCAGCATTCCATGCCCACTGAGTATATTCAATTTTCATTCAGCTGTTTTGGGGTGTCCCTCGCACTTAGAGGTTTGTGGTTTTTTCCCCATCTAAAGAACTGTTGTACTTTTGCAAACCTTGGTTTCCCTGGGCTGATTCCTCCCGCTTGTGCATGGATGCTGCCGTTTTGACTACAAAAGGATAGGCATTCAGAGACTGGAGTTAGCTCTTCGAATACAATAATACCTTGGATTGCAAGTAACTTGGTTTGAGAGCATTTTGCAAGACAAGCAAATTTTAAATATTTATTTAATTTTTTTTGCCTTGATATACAAGCGACGTCTTGCAATACAAGTACTGTAGTACGGCTTAAATTAAAAATCTCTGTACAAATTTTTTTGGGGGGATTTCATTTTGATATAAGAGTGTTTTGGATTACAAGCACGTTTCTGGAACGAATTATGCTCTTAATTCAAGGCATGACTGTATATGATTGTAGATATAATGTTTCTACAATTGTATTTTTCTTAATGAACTACATAGGTTGCTGATCATAATTCAGTCGGCCCATTTTATGATTCTACAGTAGGGGAAATTACATGGTGATGAAAAGCTTGAAATATTAATTAAGTGTATCATGAAGGTTCAGAAAGGACAAATATGTAGATTCCCTAAACTGTCATTTTTAATAATCTTTTTTTTTTAAAGTGATTTCTTTGGAGCCATCGTTTTTGAAAACCTGGCACTAGCAAAACTGTTATCAATTTCTCACCCCTCCATTGTTGTATGGTCTGTCTCTTCTTCTGTTAAAGCATAGCAGCATCTGTGGGAGAAAGCCAGACATATGTCTGGCTACCACAGTGAACTCTCAGCCTGGCAGGGATAAAGCAATGCTTATTCCAGGGCCATATTTTTCATTCTCATTTTAACTGTTACAAACACTCTCCCAGTGCAGAAGAACAACAGGGCTAAACTCAGATTTATGTGTCAATTAAGAGGCGCTCTTCTGTCCAAGACTTGCACGTTCCATGATTATTACCTTATGGGCTGTCTGATTAGCTTTGCGGAGGATGCAACATTGTATAATTTTAAAGAAAAAGACGGAGTCTAGAGGAGGAGCAACAGATAAATCCCTTAAATATAGATCAATATGCATTTATTGATTTAAGCAAATGGAGACAGTGTGAGAAGGAAAAACGGTTGTAGAGGCAGAGCTAAATAGCAAAGGAAGATTGGTTGCGTAAGATTCACAATTAGGCTGCAAAGCTATCAATGAGTTTAATATTGTGAATGAAATAAATGTAAGGTGCATGCATGTATTAAATTGCTATTATATTATATTATATTATATTATATTATATTATATTATATGTGATGTTAAAATGAATATATTAAAAGATAATATATAATTATGGCAATTTAATATATGTATACAGCTTATTATATTTATTTATGCACCTTGAATTGTGCTGTAAAAGTTGAAAAGTAAAGAGAAAAAAGTTACCTCTCTTTCATCATAGAAATTTATCTAAGGAAACAGACCTGCTGCTTCACATACACTTGGTCACTGGGATGTGTGAATGTGCCGCCACTGCTATAACACTGCCGACAGCATTTTCATATAACCTCACCCACGATGATTTTCAATGGTATTTTCACACAACATTCATACAATCATCATAGCCCTTACAGATGCTCCCACTTGGCTAAATGAACACAAGCAGCAGGAAGCAGCATCGTGACAGCGACCTGCATGTGTTCCTGGGAATGTGTGAAGAGAGGGGCCCTATTCAGGCATTCTGAAATTGTATCCATGGCGGGACTGTGGGGCCATGCCATACTGACTCCACCCCACCCACCCTCCTTCAACCTTTTGTCAGGAAAGGGAGAGTGTAAGCATGCCTGCTGAGCCTCCCTCCCTCCCACTGATATTTTTTAATTTTAAAAAAGGAAATCTTTTTTTTTTACCATGGCCATGCTAGAAATAAAAGCACTGGCCTCTAGCTTCCAGCTGCCCTGCCCTCTTTTCTCCTCCCCCAGCATACCTCTGGGCCCACAGCATTCTTTGGAAACGAAAAGAAAGGGGTTTTGTGTGTGTGTATTTGGAGGGCTTGTTTTGTCTCTGTGTTCTTTTCTTTTCGCTCTCTCTGTGTGTAGGTAGTTTTGCCTGAGCGTTGTGTTCTTTTGTGTGTGTTGTGGGGGGGTAGTTTTGCCCGCAGTCTTTGGGGAGCAGGGGAGTTCTTTGAGCATCACCAGTTTTCCTTCTGTGAAATGTCCTGCGGACATTACATGTCCTTTATGAATAGGCAGTTGTAGTCCAACACGTCCAGAAAGCCCAAGGTTGGAGAAGGCTGCCCTAAATGGTTTGGTCTCTGGATATTTGAAGGATTGTTTCACCTATATGAATCTGCCTGCTTGAGATCATTTGTGGAAACTCTGCGCTCTGGCCCACCATTAAGAGATATCAGATTGGTGGGGGGTACCAGTGGCAGGGCCTTTTTCGCTATGGTCCCTCTACTGTGGAATTCCCTTTCTGTGTGGGAGATGCATATGGCTCCTCATTGGTTTCCTTCAAGCAAACCTGAAAAGCATGTTTATCTCACTCTGCTTTTTAGAGAAGAATTTACTGGCTTTATATTTTAGGTCCTGCTGTTTTTACATTGTTTTCCATTTTAATGTCTTGATTTTGATATATTTGTCATTAGCCATCTTGTGAGGGTTCTCCCTGAAATGTGGGATACAAATAAATGACAATTTAGTACACTGTTACATTGACACTAGAATTTAAAGTCTAGATTTAAAGTCTAGGTAAAGTCTAGATTAAGTATTTAAGTCCAAGTTAACAAATAAGTTTTTTTAAAAAATTCCTATGTTCCTATGTCCTTATAAGCACAATGTGCCTGGACACGGACTGTCATCATCATCATCATCATCATCATCATCATCATCATCATCATCATCATCAGGCGATCACTCGTGACCAAGTAAGATTGTCTTCCAGGATAAAAGGAGGAAATTCTAAAGGAAGATTGTGTAGACTCTAGCGATGGGTCCGTAAGTGACTGTGGAGGCCAATTCTAGATCCACACAGCTTCCCACAGTGAGGACACAGGTTACAAGATGGAAGATGGTCCTGTGAAGGATTCGTTTGACGTGCTTTTCGCTTAGCACGTTTCTCCCTTTCACCTTGCACTCGGGCTTCTTCAAAGTCCATGGAACCTTTGTGAAAGGCCAACCTCCATTTAGATCGTTCATGTGCCAGAGCTTCCCAGTTTTCGATGCTTATATTGCATTTTTTTAGATTAGCCTTATGAACATCTTTAAACCTCTTATATTGACCACCGATATTCCGCTTTCCATCCTTGAGTTGGGAATAAAATAACTGCTTTGGGAGACGGCAGTCAGGCATTCAAACAACATGACCGGTCCACTGAAGTTGGCGTTGAAGGATCATTTTTTCAACGCTAGTAGTCTTTGCTTCTTCCAGTACACTGACATTTGTTCGCCTGTCTTCCCAAGTAATTTGCAGGATTTTCCGGAGGCAACGTTGATGAAATCTTTCAAGGAGGTGGAAGTGACGTTTATAGATAGTCCATGTTTCGCGGGCATACAATAAAGTTGGCAATACAATGGCTTCATAAACCAGTGTTTTGGTCTTCTTACAAATATCCCGATCCCCAAACACTCTATGTTTCATTTGAGAAAACGTGGCACTTGCGGAGCTCAAACGATGCTGGATTTCACTGTCGATGTTAGCTGTAACAGAAAGATAGCTGCCAAGATAGAGAAAATGATCGACATTTTCCAGTATTGTCCCACCAAGCTGGATAGATGGCATCACCAAAGGGTTAGCTTGCACTTGCTGACGAAGCACTTTGGGTTTTTTTATGTTAAGTGAGAGACCAAGTTTTCCGTATGCTTCTGCAAAAGCATTTAGGATAGTTTGGGGATCATCCTCTGAATGTGCGGAGACCACATTATCATCAGCATACTGAAGTTCCACAACGGAGGTTGTAATTACCTTACTTTTTGCTTTCAGCCTGCTGAGATTAAAAAGCTTTCCATCAGTTCGATATATAATTCCCACGCCAGTGGGAAGTTTCCCTCGACAAGATGTAAAACCATGGCGATGAAAATAGCAAATAATGTTGGGGCGATAACACATCCCTGTTTAACACCTGATCCCACTTTAAATGGAGCACCATGAGAGCCGTTGTTGTCCAAAACCGTTGCCGTCATGTTGTCATGGAGAAGTCGCAGGATATTCACAAATTTATTGGGGCATCCAATTTTCGTAAGGATAGTCTAGAGAGCTGTACGGTCTACAGTATCAAAGGCCTTAGCCAAATCGATAAATGCCATATAAAGGAGTTGATTTTGCTCCCGGCATTTTTCTTGGAGCTGACGTGCAGTAAAAATCATGTCTACTGTCCCTCTAGAGGGGCGGAAACCATATTGAGTTTCAGGGAGGATCTCTTCTGAAATAGATAGCCAATCAAATATAAAAATCATGGAATACTGCACATAATAATAGCAATGATGTCAGCTTTAGTAAAATCCTGTGACTTTCAGTACTCTTTTTTTGTGGGGTGGAGGGAAACAAGTTTCTTACTTATGTGGATGCAGAGAAGAATATAAAGAAACCTTTTTTGCTTAAAGTAGAGCATGTCTAGAGACCTACCCAATGGAGGATTCCTGCTTTGGTGGTAGTACTTATGGAAAGAATCTCAGGATCACAACCTGAACATGAGACAGCAGTTTGATGCAGCTGCAAAAAAGGCTAATGTGATTTTAGGCTGTATTGATAAAACCATAGCCCTGGGAAATTAGTTTCATTTTGATCTGTACTACTCAGACATTGCCTGGAATACTGTTTCCAGTTCTGGGTGCCATACTTTAAGGAGGATGTAGATAAACTGGAACAGATTCAGAAGAAAGCAAAAGAGATGGTTAGTGGTATAGAAAACAAGTCCTATGAGGAAAGCTTAAAGGACCTGGGTGTGTTTAGCCTGGAGAAGAGAAGTCAGACACTCTTCGAATTGCTTAAGGGTTGTCACATAGAAGAGGGCAAAGAAAGACTTGATCTAATGGGCTTACTTTGCAAGAGGGTAAATTTCAGTTGAATGTTAGGAGAAACTTCCTGATGGAAAGAGCAGGTTGACAATTGAGCCATAGAGCCACCACCCTAGAGGGTTGCTAGGGTCTCCCTGTTGGAGGTCTCCTAGCACAGGCTGGACTGCCATCTGTGGGATTTCCTGTATCAAGGAGAGGGGCTGAACTAGCTCTGGATTTTCCCTTTGTATCAAGCAGGGTGGGGTGGGGTTGGATGAGATCAAATCTGCCAGGCACATTTTTGGTCTGCTGGGCACATTTGGACTTTTGAGAGAGTGTCATGGGCACTCTCACAAAGCACTCACTTCCTTCCCAGAAGGCAAACTGGTCACAAAACACTCACTTCCTTCCCAGAAGGCAAACTGGTCACAAAACACTCACTTCCTTCCCAGAAGGCAAACTGGTCACAAAACACTTCCTTCCCAGAAGGCAAACTGGTAAGAGTAAGAAAAGTAACTTGCCCAGGAACCTAAGTACAAGGCAGATGTAGGGACTGAGCGGCCCCAATGCCAAATCATATTTTTGCCCCCACAAAGCACAACAAAACACCCATTTCACAGAAGACCAATTGGTGATGCTGAGAGAAAGAGAAGAACGCACCCATAAACCAGCGTAAAACACACACAGCACAGGCAAAACAGCCCCCTAGAATATTCCCTATCGCCCCTCCCCCAGCTTACCTTTTCCTTTTTCTGAGAGTCTGGGTTGCAGCCGCCCCACACTTTTATTTTCGAAGAATGCCTCTGGGGCCGACACAGGACCCAGAGGCATTCCTGGAAACAAAGGTGGCACTAGAGGGTGGCACTTCACTTTGCAGCATGCCAGCCTCCCAATTAATTTGTTACCTTAAAAAAAAAACCCTTTAAAAATAAAATTAAAATCAAGAGGGGCAGCGA
Source organism: Shinisaurus crocodilurus (assembly GCA_021292165.1). Classification (NCBI taxonomy): domain Eukaryota; kingdom Metazoa; phylum Chordata; class Lepidosauria; order Squamata; family Shinisauridae; genus Shinisaurus; species Shinisaurus crocodilurus. The sequence continues at coordinate 41,423,604 of CM037879.1, read as the reverse complement.
CCCTGGCAAGCGCCAAAGAGCTGTCTGCAGCTACATCGGTGCCCACGGGCCTCATGCTGGAGATCTCAGGACTAGATCGTGGGTGGGCAAATTTGGGGGTTCTGGGGGCCAATTTCAACACACACGCACACACCCCTGAATCTCCTGGAGGCCGTGACCACACTACTGACACATCCCGCTGAATTTTGGCAGCAAACCACAGTGGAGGCCTAAAAAGGCCAAATTTAGCTTTACAATAAGCTTTTAAAGCTAAGTTTGGTGGCAAACTACAGATTGTTTTGCAACTGCAAATTCAGTGATGGTGGGGATGGCGAGGACTGCGCTTGAGGCCGGGGGGGGGGGCTGCAGGTGGCCCACCACTGGACTAGATGGTCTACAAAATCCCCTTCAACTCTATCGTTCTATGACTCAAAGCCTGGTTTTGGAACAGAAGCTGCCTTGGCCACCCTGTGGGATAACCTTTGCCGACAGAAGGATGGAGAGTGTGGCCCTGTTGGTTCTCTTGGACTACTCGGCAGCTTCCAGTACCGTAGACCTCGGTACCCTTCAATCCAGACAAGACGGAGGTATTGTTACTGGCAGGGCCAGTTTGGTGCCCCCCTAGGCAAGATCAGATATTTAGTGCCCCCCCTTCCCACTTGAGCCCTCCCTCCCTCCCTCCCTCCAGCCCTATGCCCATTATGCATGATCCGCATTCACACACACACACACACCCTTCCTCTCCAGTCCTAAACATGTTGCTTCCAGCTCCATCGAGATCAAGGGGGTTTCTTCCGTGTAAGTTCTTTCCACGGGCTTCAGTCAGTGGCCCCTGTCAGCTGCCGCCGCCGCCACTCCTCTTCTCACATGCGGCGGATCTCCTCTTTGCTGCCGTCCCCCTGTCGCTTCTCTTCCAGCTCTTTGCCAGCTTCGCAGCCTGCCACCTGTCTCCACGCTGCCTGCACGCTCACATAAAACTTTGTTTCCCCGCCCAGCCGCCTCTCTTTTCTCCTCTCCTGCCGCATCACGGGGGACGGGGACGGGGACGGATGACATTATTAACTGCCTTCTCTTTCTCCTTTGTCTCAATCGATTTGCTTCAAAAGTGGGCTCAATTTCCAACTCTTTAGCGCTGTATTTTTTTCCCCAAGGCGTTTCTGGCGCCCCCTTTAGCCCGGTGCCCTAGGCAGCTGCCTAGTTGGCCTAATGGTAGTACTGGCCCTGGTTAGTGGGTGGTTTGTCTGGCCGACTAACTGATGTTCAAGCTGTTCTGGAGCGGGTTGCACTCCCCATAAAGGATTAGGTTTGTAGTTTGGGGGCGCTCTTGGATCCAGCACTGTCACTAGAGTCACAGGTGGGACTTGGTGGCACGGAGCACCTTTTATCAGTGTAGGCTGATATACCAACTGCATCCTTAACTGGACAGAGATAGCCTAGCTACAGTTATCCATGCTCTGGTAACCTCTTAGCTGAATTACTGCAATGTGTTATACGTGAGGCTGCTTTTGAAAATGGTCCAGAAACTTCAGCTGGTCCAAAATAGGGCAGCAAGATTGTTAACAGGGACTGGGCAACGTGATCATATTATGCCAGTACTTTTCCATCTGCACTGGCTGCCAGTCCACGTCGGGGCCCGATTCAAAGTGCTGGTATTAACATTCAAAGCTCTAAACAGCTTGGGGCCAGGTTACCTGAAAGTTCATCTCTTCCCATATATACCTGCCCGGACCCTAAGATTGTCCTCAGCAGTCTGTCTCCGGGAGCCCCTCCAAAGGAAGCGAGGAGGGTGGCTACTAAGAAGAGGGCCTTTTCTGTTGTGGCACCCCGGTTGTGGAATGAGCTTCCCAGAGAGGCTCGCCTGGTGCCTACATTGTGCTCTTTTCAGCGCCTGCTGAAGACCTTTTTACTTTCCCTGGCATTTTAGTCTTTCAGTTTCTGTTGTTTTAAATGTGACTGTATTTAAAATCTTTGCACTACTGCTAGGTTTTATTGTATTTTATCATGTTGTATTTTATGGTTATAATTGTTGTGAACTGCCCAGAGAATTTCAGCTATTGGGCCATATAGAAATAGACTAAATATAAATATATATATAAATAAAATGCAATAGGATGCAATGTAAATCCTTGCATGCAAATAAAACTTGTCGTAATCCACAGTTAACTAGCACCTCACATATATATTATATATTTTATAAAACTCATGCAATTTTTCAAAACCTGTGACACTAGAGTGCATTTCCCTATCAATTAGAGAATTTAGGTAAAAAGTACTATGGTCAGCATGGCCAAAAAGGATTCAATTATTGGCATAGCCTCATTAAAGGACCTCCAATAAATTACTTAAGTGGTACTCTAATAATTATGAAAACTAATGAAAATAATCTTAAATGGCTTAGAGCAATCCTATATCACTTTAACATTTTTATCATAAAAATAATATTCAAAAGGCTTTTTTAGTTCTGAAAGGAATTATTCCAGATGCTAAGCTAAATTCAGCCTTGTTGGATGAGGAGCCAGTGTGACGTAGTGGTGAGAGTGTTGGACTGGGACTTGGGAGATCCGGGTTCTAGTCCCCGCTCAGCCATGTATACAGGCCTGTGGCTTACGCTGGCTCAGCTTGTCTGAGTGTGGAAAGGTAAGCAGGGTCGAGCCTGGTTATTACTTGGATGGGAGACCCCTCCTCTAGTTTCCTGCATTGAGCAGGGGGTTGGACTCGATGGCCTTGTAGGCTCCTTCCAACTCTATGATCTATGAAATCTATGAAACTCACTGGGTGACTGGGCCAGTCACTGACTCTCAGCCTAACCTACCTCACAGGGTTGTTGTGAGGATAAAATGGAGAGGAGGAGGATTATGTAAGCCGCCTTGGGTTCCTTGCGGGAAAAAAGGTGGGGTATAAATATAATAAATAAATAAACAAACAAACAAACAAATTACATAATGCTGGGGGAGACAAAGTTGAAGGAAAGTTGAACAATAAAGGTCTTGATTGTTTGGATTTTGGGACATCCCATCTTCCCCTCATTTCAATAGATTAGGTCAGGTTTTGGAGTACAACTCCCATAATTCCATTGGCAATGCTGTCTGGGGATTATGGAAGTTTTAGGCCAAAGCATCTGCAGGGCACCATGTTACCTACTCCTGGATTAGGCCATATTATATATAAAAGTTTGGCAGAAAATACATAAAATAGGCAGCAACACGACACCACCCAGCTTTATCAGCCAATTTTGATGGCTCACGAATCGAAGCCTGGAGTGTAGTGCCTCAGCAGGAGGTCTGTGTGTGTCTTTATGTGGATGCATTTCTCTTGCACACGGCTATCCTCTGGATTTCAGTGGAAGCAGCACCCAATTACCTATACTCAGCGCTTTTTTTCTGGTGGAACTCACCGGAACTGAGTTCCAGCACCTTTTCTTCTATTAATTGCATTACAATTTAATCGCCATCTACTCCCGAGGAAATGTAATCCAAGAGTTCCGGTACCTTTTTCTCCAGAAAAAAAGCACTGCCTATACTCCTTGAATTGTCTACACCTGGAATAAATTACTAGAGGCCCAATTCACTGGGAAGTTCTGCACAAGAAGTGTTGTGCTTTTACTGGTGCACAAGACCATTCATGGAAGATGGAGTTCCATGACCCGCCTTGTGCCCTTTGGTTAAAAAAAAGAGAAGAAGAGAAAAGGCAGGATATAAATCTAATCAACATCATCATCATCATCACCTTCATCATCATCACAATCTGCTTCTCAAGCAGTTACTCGGGGGAGGGGTGTGTGTCCTGTCCGTGCACATAAACTACTTTATGTGCACACCAACAAATCAGAGCCTTGGGTTTCCATTTCCTTTTAAAAACAATATATTTAAACCTATGCTTGTGTGATTAAATGTGTGATTAACATGTGTCATTAAACGCCACCAAAGTATTTTCTGGATTAAGGAAAGAGTAAAGCACAGGCTTAAGCAGTCCTGTGAACCACAGTTTACTGTTGGATAATATTTTAGAACAGACATATTTATTTTCCACCAATTCCTTCCTCACATTATTGTGTGAAAACTATTGATTGATTTCTTATATTTCTAATCCAGTAAATCCCATTATGAGCAAAAAGAAAAAAGAACCCCCTCTATAATTGTCAAGGACACTCTTAGATTGAAGAAACACAGACTCCAGAGTATCCTTTTAGCTGCGTAAAAAGCTGAGCCGTGCTGATGGTTTTCTGCTATGTGAAGGGAAGGAAGGGGAAAGAATGGAAAGACCCCTGTCTAGGATACAGGACCAGGACGTCAGCACCAATTGGTCCCCCCAGGCAGAGTGAGATAAGATGCAGCTGTAGCTGTCCCAGTTGCCTAGTTCCCTTTTGGCATAAAGCTGCACAGGCAGCCAGTTCAGTGAACCCACCAGGATGGAAGGTGGATATAATGAGGTTAAAACATAAGAAGGAAAAAGGTAAATATACGGTAAACACTGATTTAGCTTAGCTCTAAATCTTTTCCGGTAATGGCTGTTTTTTTTATAGCAGACAAGACTTCAGTGACCAGTCACCAGCACTATGGTCCATATCAGTTGTGTCTGTTTTAGAAAACAAAATAAAATGCTAGTTCTTGTTCCCCCCCCCCCTTTCTCTTTACAGGATCTCTCCCCCACCCCCCTACACACACACACACACACACACACACACTATAAAGAAAGTTTACATGCTGCAGAAGAGAAAGTGTGGGCTTTTGTTATTAATGTTGTAGAAATACAAATATGTCCACCTAAGAAAAGGAGTCTTCATTAACTCCCACAGCCCAGAAAATTAAGGCACGGCTCATCAGGATCTGTGCTTGCTATCGGCCTAAATTGCAAGGGACTAGTTGAGTTTTGCTGGGGTTCATAATGCTGATAGAGCGGTTTCCACGTGAATGAAGGATAAACAGCGATTAATTTCAGCCAATAAATAATGGTTTGAGGTCCACACTGAAAGAGGAACAATTACTTTTCCATTTTTCCTGCCAAATGAGCTGATAAGAGAAAACAGGGGAGTTGGCCACGTAAATCAGTCTTAATTTTATCTTCCCCATTAAAAAGCAGCCATTAAGACCATCTTCGGCTCATTTCATCCTCTTCTTGTTTCACTTTTTCAATTTGCACAAAAGGGGGGAGTTTGCTCGTCATAAAATTTCACTTTGGCCAACCTATCATTTGCATCTGAGCCAATAAATAGCAATTAGCATAAACATTTAAATCAGGAACTGGAACAAATTCTTGTTCCCTGAGCAAGCTGTTAACTTACAGTATTTTGCGATATATAAGAAGCATTAAAAACAAGATCTGCCGGGCACAATTATCCCTCCCCAACAAGACATGTTGGAAAGAAGAGGAAATGACTTTCTTGCCAGAAGCCAAGAAGCTTAATCAATAGGAGACATTGCAAACATAAACGCATAAAAGTTTGTGAGGTGCTCAAAAGCTTGTGGCAATAGGCACCACATAAGTGCCCTTAGTAGAAACAAAAGTTCCCTTTGGAAGTTGGTGTTAGGCCAAAAACATCTAAAAATGACAAAACTAGAAAAAAGGAAATAATCCATGGAAGTCCTCACTAAAGTCCCAAAATGGATAGTGCAGGAAAAGGTGTAATTCCTTCTAAGGAAACAAAAGATAGTTAAGAAATAAGAGGAAGACATAAGACAGCCATGATCAGCTGATGCCTCATGCATATGGAAGGGCAACTTTGGACCCAAGTCCCTATGATTAAGTTAGTACTTGAAAATGGCAAACATATGCTCCATTCATATCCTATTCATAGGGAAAGATATAAACAGATTACGCGGTCTTCATACAACTGTTTTCAGAAATACATAAAATCTGCCCCTCTCCAGTTTAAATGGGCAGGATTAAAGGCCCATAGTGGTTTGGGGATTTTGAACAAAAAGAAAAGAGTTTTAACTTGATCATTGATCATTTGCTTCTCCCGAAAGGAAGCATCAACTTTGTAGTCAGCTGAAATTTGCTGATGTGTTCAATCATGTTGGATGTTTTTGTTCTTTAGGTGCCTAATACAAGCCAGCCACAAAGGACCTTTCCTTCACTAGATTTGGCTCAGACCTGCTTCTTTTCTCTAACTCACCTGGGAGATCAACTTTTAAATAAGTATTCTGTGGTTATTTAGTTGTCATTTTTATTCAGTTTCTTTTTTTCTCTTTATGCAGCAAAATTGGCAAAGCCACTCTAGTCTGAAGTGTGCATAGGACAGGCAGCCATCAAAGCAATTTGATGACCAAAAAAAGCAAGGGGTTTTCCCCTGGGACATTCCTAGAGCCAACATGATAGCAGAAGAGGGTAGAATGAACCTTGTTAGCAACTTGAATGAATATCACAAACTGGGAAAATGTTTGCAACATTCAGGTGCAATCCTATGCCTGTTAAGACAGAAATAAATTCTACAACTATGGACAAAAATATATATCCCTGCAGTTAGAAAACTAGAAGAACATGGAGAGGCTGGGATACAACTCCCCCACCCCACCCCCACCCTGAAGAATAAATACCAGGGGCAGAAAGACCTTCCCCCCACCAAAGAATACTCATATTGTAGCTTTCAGGAAGAGGTACAGCATGAAGCAAATGGGGAAAGCTTCAGACTTTGAATGAGACAGGCCCTGAATCTGGCTGGAACACACTGCAAGATGGATGCTGGCAAATTTACCACAGCAGCTACTACATTTCATGGCCATGTAGAGTTTAATTTCAGTAATATTTTTAACCTTAATTGGGCATTAACAAAGACCTATAACGTGTTTTGCTTAATAACTGCAAGGGGAAACAATGTGTAGCATCCATAGAGACAGACACTGCTTTGTATTTCAACTAGGCTGTACTCTTCAGCTGCATCAGGAAAATGGAGGCTTAATATCTCCCAAGAGGCCTGGAATTGTCCTTGACTACCATGAGGTGAACATAGGGGAACTCTGGGCTTGCAAAGCTCTCCTTTCTTAATTGTCTTCCAATATATGAAAAATGCCTTTGCATATTAAAAATCCATCATCTATTGGGAACCTAATGGGAGCAAGACCCATGGTGGTAAAGCTTCCATCACTAGTGTTCTTGGATGGGGGTTGATCCAAGGTTGCAAATGACTTATGAAAATAAATGCACCACATGTGAAAATGATATTATATTTTAAGAACTAAAATGTATAAACTTTATATGGAACAGTTACATGGGGACAGAGTTCACTGATTTTTTTTCCCCAGGGTGATAAATCAATTTCTTTGTCTCTGCATATGTGCAGTCTCTGAAGCACAACCATGTAGGTTTTATGAAATCTGCTGTTAGCTTAGCATGTTCTTTTATTTCTGGCCAGGCTGCTCTGTTATGTTGAACAAATCCCACCTGTGGAACTCTGTTGCTACTACCTGTAGATAGGGTGACCACTTGTGAATCACAAAAAAAGAGGCCCAAAGAGGACACCTATTTGCATAAAACTTGAAGGTGCTAACTGATACGTATAGATGGAAATTTAGAAATAATTGGTGGGCAACTTCATGGCCCAGCTGTTGATGGGCAACTTCAAAGGCCAGCTCTTCCTTCTGATGGTTCTTTATATTTAAACCGAAACTAGTATTTCAAATAGAAGATGCCTTCAGTAGAAGACAGTCCTCTGGCAGCCCTTCACACGGAGCTCCGCAAAAGAGGACACATGGCCACCCTACCTGTAAAGTACATAGAACAGAGACTACAGGCCTTTTCAGGCATTCGAGCCCTCATGTGATTAGAATTGCATGATGGGAGAGCAGGGATGTACTAGCTGGCTCCACCCCGTCTAGTGCCTGCCCAGCGCCCAGCCTTACCACCCTCGATACGTTGAAGGTCTACAGTGGGGGATCTGCTCTACACATGTTGGCTCTCCTTGAGATTTAGAAACTTGTGTGAACCCTGCAGAGGGGCTACACATATAGAGCAGGGTCCCCACTGCAGACCTTCACACTCCAACGTGTGGCGGGTGGTGTGCAGGGGCAATGGGTCTGTGACGGAGGGGGTGGGGCCAGCAAGCGCATCTTTACTCTCCCCTCATTGCATGAGGACTAGAAAGCCTGAAGGAGGCGTATCTTTCAGTAAACAACAACATGAGTGGAGTTATCATTCAGCTAAGGCACATCCTTTAAACTGTTCCCCTTTTGCATATGCTTCGTAATGCATCATCATTTAAATTGATGGAGACGAGGCGGAGTTGCACATTAGGAGCAATGGGACTGCTACTGAGTGTCAAGCTCTTCACCTCCCTCCCTGTAAGGTATAATAAAGTGTTCCCCAACCCGGTTCCCTCCAGGTGTGCCGGACTACAAATCCCATCAGCACCAGACAGCATGGCAATTGGCCGGTGCTGGCTGAGGGTGAAGGGAGTTGTAGCCCTACACAAGTGGAGGGCACCTGGTTGGGGAAGGCTGATGTAATATAACTTACTGTATGTCCTCATATCACCCTGTTGCGTCTTTTCTTGCCTTTGCCCACAACAGCCAGTGATACGGAGCCGGGGCAGGGAAACATGGAAAGCCGTGATATCCAGACATGGGTTCTACCCATTACAGTGGGGGAGGGAAGATCATCTTCAGATGCTCTTCTTTGAGTCCCCTCACCCTAGGCCTTTTCGATGGTGGCATCCCGACTTTGAAGCACCCTCTATAGCAGGGGTGGGGAACCTCCTTCAGCCTGAGGGCTGAACTGGATTTTGGAGAAGCTCTTGGGCATTGGGCCACATTCCAGTGGCGGGCAGCATTAGAAGCAAAGGGGGTAGGGCCAAAAGTACCAGCATATTGTGCTTGCATGCTCTTACTGCCAGTAGCTGAGCCCTTAGGCAGGGCATTTCAGCCTTTTAGAATGCGTGCGGGGGGGGGGGATTGCGCAAAAACAAGGAAGCCACCAAAGGATCAGTGCTTGGGGGAAAGCAGGGACAGGAAAAGATGCAGAGCCACATATCCTCCAACATTTCACAGATGAAAATAGGGACACACATGTGGATTTGTAAGAGGTATGGTTAAGCAACATGAAGGTGTGATCAAGAGGGCGTGGCCAGGCAACATGAGGGTGTGGCCAAGGGTATGGACAGGCAACCCAAGGGCATGGTCAAGTACAAAAGTTATAAGAGGAAACACACAAAATCTTATATATTATAATTATTACATCATATATTATTTTATAATATTTTATAAGTGGCTTTTGTAATACTTTTTTTTACCTTACTTAAACCCTTAATTGTTGATATCTGGTGTTTTTCATGGGGGGGGGGGTGTCAGTGCTTGCAGGACAATATCTTTTTGTTTTAAAATGGTCAGGATTGGCACAAATTCAACAGCTGAAGCTTACCCACCCACCCCACACCCCCAAACATGGAGCTTCACATGGAACTTCAGAGAGAAGGGGAAGTTTATTGCATTTCCTTCTGACACTGTACTTCACCTGTTAGAGGCACAGAGTCAGCTCTATTAGGAAATAAAATCTTTGGCAATATAAAGATAGGAATCGTGATAAATTCCCTCATTCACCTCTCCCTCTGCGCATGTGCACACAAACATCCTTGCGCCTGTTCCTTCCCTGCTCTCTTTCTCTCCATGAGCAGCTGTTTGAGCCTAAGCAGAGCTATCTTAAAGGGACCATGGGCAAAATTGCAGCTAAGCTAAACATTTTAGCTTAGCTGCAATTTTGCCCATGGCCCCTTTAAGTAGCTTGCAGTTGCGGGAGGCAGGGGAAATTGGGACTCTGCATAACAAAGTGAGAAGCCGGGATGGCTTAAGTGTTTTAGAGATAGTCCTGGGGTTTTTGGGACAGTTGGAGACTATGGAGCCATCTGAGGAACCCCAGAGGGTCGGAACCCCAGAGAGAACAAGATTTGCCCCTGAGCTCCATCACCCCTGCTCTACCAAGAGGCTTCTTTGGTGAGAACTTCATTATGTTTTCAGCACCAGGTGAAGACATTTTATTTGCCCGCTCCATGTAAACATCAGTGTATGTTTTTATGCTGCTGCCTTTGGTTTTAATAGCAGCTGTTGCTACTACTGATATGTCTGCATACGACTGAAATGTGTTCAACAGGCATTGACGTTTTGTTTTCAGTGCCTGCTGAAAACATTTTTATTTAAACCAGCCTTCCCTAACTGACCAGCCATGGTTTTACTGGCATACTTTAATTTTAAATATTTTAGGGTGCAATCCTATGCAAGTTTAGACAGGAAAAAAGGCCTTCAGCTCCCAGCATGCCGCAGCCAGCATAGTTTAGACATAGTTCAGGCTGGGGCAGGCAGGGAGTTGTAGGCCTTTTTTCCTCTCTAAATGTGCATAGGATAGGATTGCACCTTTAATCCTGTATTTGACTCCCCCCCCTTTTTTTTAATTATTCACTGCTTGGGAATCTTATTAGATGATGACCTGGTTTGCATGATTGCAGGGTGGTTAACCACCCTGTGATCATGTGAACTGGCCTATAGAGTGGTCTATAAATTCTGTAAATAAATAAATATTGTTCTGCTGTTTTCATGTGTTGACTTAATTGATGGTTTTAACTGTTAGCTATTCTGGAAACATCTTAAGAGTGTGGTATAAACATAGTGTAAATAAACAATCATGGGGATGCTGTTTTTAGGGACAGTTTCTGTGTTTCTCCTACCCTGGACTCCTTCCCTTAAAGACATTGTATTTTTCTTTTATAAGTTGCCAACTACTAGAGTCATCAATAGTTTTGTGTGTTTGCTAATGACCTGCCAGCCCTACCAAGCATCGTCCCAAAGGATTTCTTATTCTCTTCTTAGGGCACAATCCTATGGCTGCTAGACACTGTCTAGACAGCCATGGGAAAGGTCGGAGTCCCAGCTCTGTCCTCAGACCTCTGTTCCAAGGTCAGAGCTGGAACTCCGACCGTGGAGCACCCTCCCTCCACCCTCACAGCTGACGTGGTTCTTTCCATTCCGGCAGTGGCTCCAGAGTTGCAAGTGTGACTTCGGAGCTGGCGCGGGGGGGGGGGAGCACAACGTATCCCAGTGGGGGCTTCAGCCCTCCTCCTCGCGAGCAGGACCAAAGAGACAGCTGAAATCGGCCATCTATGTCTTTTGCAGGGTGAGGGAAGAGCAGAGGCAATCCTTGTCTCTGTGCTCCTCCCACACTCAATTGGATGCCCGTAATCCTTCGAGTTTGGAGGGTTACAGGAAGCCACGTTGGATGGCACTGTTATACTGTTGGTTTTTGGTATTTTCAAGTTGGATGTTTAAAAACAGACAGATTCTGTAAATCAAACCGTGTTTAATTCATCCAGCGGAGCTTTAAACACGCTGTCCCTTTGCAGCTGCTTTAGAGGGGAAAGTAATCAGAAATGCATTTCGCCAGCTCACTCCCTGGGCCTCAGATGTTCTTCCAGTGTTCAGTGAGACTTACAGGTGATTAGTATCTCTCGGTGTCAGGCTGTAAGCCAAGAAACCAGTTGACATTCCTCAGCTGCCAAAGAAATAAAAGAAAGATGTAGCCGGCAAGTGGCATTGCTCGCTTAGTGAGCGCATTCCTCTCCTCCCAAGCTGTGACAAATAGAAGCGAAAGACCCCGATATTGGCTGAAATGTCAGATAGATGAAATGAAAACAGGTTGATTTTTAGCCATGGGAGAAAACCCAAATCAGGTATGTGAGGAGCAGAAAAAAGGGAGACAGAAAGAGTTTCAAATATAAACCTAGAAACTGACAAGTGCGCTGTCAAAAGAGACAATCGGGGGCTGAAACTAATCTAACCAGTGTTCTGGAACTGAATGAGCTGGTGGGGCAGGAACTCAAATATGGACACAGTGTATGTCAAAAAGTACAAACAGTTTTATTTATTGCAAGTAACTCCTGGTAGCATTTCATTTCCAGGACTCTGTAGTTTGGATCGTACATGACAAGAGAAACAAAGGAAATCTATACTTATGTGACCACTATTTAAGTAATAATTTCCATGCCAACGTTTATATCCATTGGTTGTGTGTTTGGCTATTTTGAGTACTGTGAATGGTTTGTTGGACCAGGAATGTTATGTCTGAATGGGGTCACTGACAAGCAGCAGCTTCCCAGGACTAGCAGCTGTGTTCACCCACCGCAACACCATTCCCTTGATGAGCTGCGCTTCTCTTTGGCCTGGACCAGAGTTGAAAGACTCATTTCTGTAATAAGTTCATCTGCTTGCTGAAGGGGGATTTTTTTTTCAAGTTGATCACTCATTTTTGCTTCAACAAACCACAGTTTGTTGGATCAGACGTTGGCCCAGTTTGGACAACTGTTCTAGGCTTCATAATCCATGATTTATGAAACCGGAAACAAGCATTGGGTCCACACACTCCTCTTGCACCTCCTCCCGTTGTGCACTGTTCTGGCACTTTGTTTCTGGCTTGTATTAAGCCAGAGTTCCCCATTACATCCAAATCAGGGAACTCTAGCTTAATCTCAGTTAACAAGATGGGATAATAAACCAGGATATGATCCTGGCTTGTTAACTGACAATAAGCCAGAGTTCCCCAGCTCAGATGTAGCTGGGAAATCTGGTTTAATAATACAAGCTAGAAATGAAGCAAGAAAGTGGTGTGTGAGGCTAGATGCTCATTCCCAGCTTGGGGGAATTCCCAGGTTGGGGGCTTAAGGGCATCCTGATAGGATTGCACCCTTTGTGTATTTAACAACTTTGCCACAACAGCTGTAAGTAATCTGTACTTTCCCCCTTGCAAGTTCTCTCCCCACCTCCCTGCTGGTGAATGGAAAGCATTTTTCCTCACCCCAACTAAAGTTCTAAAGAACTTCTAGCAGTTTTTCTTAGCAAACCTCTACTCACCACAAATCTTTCACTTTCAGCAACTCCTCCAGTATCTTGTCTGATGAAATTAGTCTTCAAGGGAGGTGCAGGGACACACACACACACACACACACACACAGAGAGGAAGCATTGATTTTGGGAATAGAGGGTTCTTCACCCTTTGGAAATTAATACAACCAATATTATAAATATAGTAGTGATCGCTTCTAAGTGATTCTGACTTAGCCACCTAGGTGCAAATTTCTGAGGCTGTAGCAAGCTCTAACAGGCAAAAACTGAGACCAGGTGGGCCATAGACCATTTGTGATGTAATATGAATATTTCTTGGTTCCATTATATTGGCAATCTATAGCAAACACCACCTGGGGGAAAAATTGATTGAGGACATGTAAATGAGATCTATGGGTCTAAAAGTAATGATGCCACTTGACACAGCTGAAAGAGACAGAGAAATTCGGGGATGTGAATATAAGAGAGATATAAGAGAGCCAGTGTGGCATAGTGGTGAGAGTGTTAGACTGGGACTCGGGAGATCCAGGTTCTAGTCCCCGCTCAGCCATGAAACTCACTGGGTGACTTTGGGCCAGTCACTGACTCTCAGCCTATTTGGCCATATTCATCCCCTATTACTATTACCTCTTCCTTTGTTTCTTTCCCTGCAGTCTTCTTCCTCCATTTTCCCATCTGAATTTAAACCTAAATTTAAGCTCATTGGGGCCAGGATTGGGGTGGGGGTTGCTTATGTTACTCTCTAAAGTGTGATTAACATTTAGGCTTCAATTCTATATGCACTTACCTGGGAGTATGTTGCATTAAAATTAGTGGGGCTTACTCTGAGAAGACATGTATGGGATAATAATGAGGACTGGCTGACAACATTTTGCCTTCCCCATCTGTACCCCACTCAACTTCAGTTGACTGACCTGCCCACTCACTGCTGCTGCTCCTCATCGTCATCAGAGGCAAGATCCGAGTAAGCGCCTGGCTCAGCTGTAGGACTGCTGTCACCTTTCTACACTGCAAAAACTGCTTAAAATAATTTCCACCACCACAGCAATGTGAGAGCAGTGGCACTCATGCAGCTGGGTCTGGTATTGTCTCAGATATCACCCCACAATCCTTTGCTCTTTGAAGACAGATGTCCTTCCTCAAAGAGCAAGGCTTTGTGGAAAGAAACCTAAGAAGACCTCAGCCACTGCTTAGGTAGCATCACAACTGCATTGCTGCCCCAGGAAACCACTGCAGCAAAGTGAGAGCAGCGGCACTCTTAGGCAGCGACTGGGTTCACACAACACGACAAGCCCGCCTGGTTTATAAGCCAGGGGGGGGGGTTGTCGTGTTGTATGAACCCGCCATGGCTTATCCAGGGTGGCTTACAAGCCCAGCTTCTACGCTCATAAGCCACCCTGGCAGGCCATGGCTTATTGTAGGGTTTAGTAGCCGCCTCTGGGCTTGCCGTATCATCTGAACCCTCCCAATGTCTGGCAGAGGAGAAAGGCTGGTGGTAGCACCAAGTGGGTGCATGCGCGCTATGCTGCCTGTCCCAAATATGCCGCCTGAGGCAAAGAGCTTACCTTGGCTCATAACAGAGCCAACCCTGATAGTAGTAGTAGTAGTAGTAGTAGTAGTAATAATAATAATAATAATAATAATAATAAAATATCCCAGTAAATTGCAAGCCTGTATTGTGAAAGCTACAGTGTAAAAATAAAATACCAGTGTTCATAAGACATGCAGTCTAAAATACTATCAAACTGTAATATTAGAGGAACTGAAGAAATGTGGCACTATTTTTTTTATCAGCTAGAGCAAACTTCCTTATGGCAACACAATTCTAGTTAGCTGCACAAGCTTCAGGAAATGGGAAGGGCTTGTTCTTCCCAATGCTCTGTTAGTGCATGGAATTTTTCTGATGTGGAACCAGAGAGAAGTACGGCCTAGGGGACCAGAGTCTCCCCACAGTTGCTATGGAAAGGCCAGCCACGGCACAGCAACGAGCAAGGGATCTCAGAGTGCGGTGAGCTGTTAATAGCTTTGGCTGAGCTCGGCAATCATAGCAGCCCATCAGGACTTGGGGCCAAGTCACTAAGGCACAGGGAGGACAGAGAGAAAGTCATGTACTCCAGCAGTGGGGAGGCTAGTACAGTGGGGAGAGATTGATGGATGAGGAATTATCAGCAGGCCAAGGAGCTCCAAGATCCAGTGTAGGGCAGATGGGAGGTGAGAGTTCTTGTATAATATTTTGCCTACAGCTCCAATATCTCTAAAGCAGACCCAGGATTATACTGAATATTTAGCTCCAAATTCTGGTAATTCTCCAGATCTTTTCTTCTGCAGCTCTGTAAGTTATCCTGAAGGACATAAAAGAATAATGGAGCGATTCACATATTAGTTGAATGGCCTGGAAACAAATACATACGGTACTTAGTTCAGTATATATTAAAAATATTTTTAAACTGCAAGGTTCTTTTAATATAGATAGATAGATAGATACATAGATACATTGCATATCCTTGTATTTATACAAGCCATATTGCATCTATATACCAATTTGGAAAGATGAGCTTCAGAGTGAGCCAGCATTGGCCAAATACTTGTAAGTGTGCCACTTAAACATTAAGCATATGTTGAAATCCATTACTCTCCGGCAAAGCACTAATGCACATGTTTAACTTTAAGCATGTCTTAAATCCCCATTGACTTCCAATGCGTGCTTGCTAAATTGGAGCTTTTAGAAAGTGAAGGGGCTTCTGAGTGATTGTGACCATCACCTGCGTAGTTCCTAATGGACAGTTATAAGTGCTGGTAAACTGGGGCTGATAGATCAACATTTCAGAAATAAAGGATGCTAGTACAGACATCAGCTGTCCATGCTATTAACTTCAGCAAAGGCATAGTGCTGTGAAAGTGTTGTCTATGCTAACCTTATCACTGTATGGGTCCTGTCTCTTTGTCATTGACTAGTAGTGTGGACCCAGCAATAGAACCTGGAATAGAACCTGGAGAAATCTTCAGCAATAGAACCTGCAGTTCTATCTCAACAGAACTCCACCAACAGAATGAAGGAGCAGAGAGGGTTAGGATAACTATCAATGCCACCCACTGAGTTTCTGGTAGAAAATGTTTTTTAAAAAACATTTATTACATTTATATCTTGCCTTTCATCTAAGGAAATCAAGGTGACATACATGGCTCCCTCCTCCACCCATTTTTATCCTCACAACAACCCTTTGAGGTAGGTTAGGCAGAGAGATAGTTACTGTCCCTAGGTCACCCAGTGAGCTTCATGCTTGAGTGGGGATTTGAACCTGGAGCTCCCCAGTCCTGCCTGACCCTCTACTATACCACACTGGCTCTCAATAAACAGACTGCAACCTGAAAACGTGGCTAGGAGGCAAAATCTCCCCTTTGCAACAGTGGGGCCACCAGCGGGAAGGATCGGTTTAATTGCCGATTAATTGCCGAGGTTTAATTGCCTCCTCAACACGGTCCCTAAATGCACCCGCTTACTTTCTCCTATAGTGTGTGTGGCTGCCATTCACTTCTATGGGAAAAAGTAACTGTCTACTTGGGGACACTTTGCGATGGAGGGGGAAAAAAATCTTACCCTCTCCCAAGGCTGGTTATCTCAGCCTTCACCAACAGGGACCCCACGAGGACATGCAGTATTGTGGTGACCTGGCGCCTGTGGGCACCCCGGATACGGGTGCAGGTCGGGTGCAGCGGCACCAACTGGTACCAGCTGCCACCACCGAGAGTAGCTCAAACCCAGTCTACTCAGTCCCCAAGCGCTTCTGGTCCCTCGGGGACGACTGGCCAGAGATCCAAATGGGGGCTCTAACATGGGCTTCTTTACAGCCCACCCGTGTCCTTAGGGGAGCATGGCCTAGATTACAGGCCTCGCCCAGCATGTTGTGTGCAATCTGGTCTTTAAACCAGCTGTAGCGTTACCAAGAACATGGCATGCCCTTTGTGAGCCTCCCCCCACCTTTCACCCCCAAAACACATAGTCTGGGTTTTGGTGAAACAGGGTAAAAGGATTTAGGCAAGAATTACAGAAAATAGAAAGAGGTAGTCAGCTTCAAAGCTCAAAGTAACAAGTGGTTTTAAAGGATGCCAGTCAGGGGCAAATGACAAAGAAATAGGAAAACACAGACTAGACACTGCCCTGCAGTAAGCTGCCTACCCAGTCCCTTGAAGGACCTTGAAGGTCCCTGGTCCCCGTGGTGCAATTTGCTCTGGTGCTGGGGTCAAGCCCTCCCTACCCTTTGGGAGACTTGCAGCCCAGGCACCGAAGAAAAAGGACCCCCTGTGGTGCAATCCCTCCGATGATTGTGTCAGGCCCTTCCGCTCTTCCTGGGAGACCCTCACTCTTATCACCTGTACCGAAGAAAAGACCCCCAACTCCCTTTCCCAGTGGAGTATATCCCTTTGGGTCCCCCCCTTCCTGGGTGGAGATTCCCCAAAAGCATCATGTGCTTGAGTCTGGCTGATTCTTTACTCATTGCTCATCCTTGGACCAGAGATGGGTTCTGGAAGATTCTCCTTTGTTTGAGCAACCAGGCGATCAACCAGTCCATGGGATTGAGAAGTTCTCTCAATGCACTGGAAAGCTCTCCTATAATTATCGGTGCTAAGTGGAAGCACTTGGGCTTCAGATGACCTCAGCCAGGGCGTTTGCATCTCAATGCCAGCCAGTGTCCAGGTGACAGTGGCTTTTAGCAGAGACATGCACTGATTGTAAAATGGAGGTTTCTTCCTCTTGGACCTGGGTGAGATGGAGTCAGTATGGTCTGGCTGAGTGGGCCACTCCAGGCTGACCATAACAAGTGTGTCTTTGTGTGCAGAGCCTACACATTGCATACACACCTCCAAAGTTCCCTGTAATATATGACCCCTCCTGGCCACACAGGCCATAATGACAAGCATTTCACCAGTTCTGAATAACCTTGAATAGCCTGAATAAGGTAACCTGAATAAGGTATTAATTACAAAAGAAAAGAAAAACTTCATGCATTACATGCTAGCGCTAATACATACTGGGGGAGGGAACCTCTTACAGGTACATTAAATTGGAGAATCTTGCATTGGCATGCAGTCAAAGTGCAAGCAGCAAATCACACAGGTCAGCTGCAGATCAAGAGTGCATGTGATGCGAGGTAAACCTACCCCCACAGAATTTAGTCCCATCCAGACCACAGCCTGTTACAGCCCAGTTCTCTGCTTGTTAACTCAGAAGTCAGTCCCAGTGTGGCTTACTTCTAAGCAAGTGTGCATAAGATTGAAGTCTAAGGCTGCAATCCTATGCACACTTACATGGGAGTAAGTCCCATTGAGCTCAGTGGGGCATACTTCAGAGTAGACATGCATAGACGTGCACTTAGTGATATATTTGGGTATCTGCATCAAACCAGCATCCTGAAATGAGCTTCAAAAACATGTTTTGGGTGCTGTATAGTGTCAGCTGGATTTCAAACATCAGAGAATTGTAAGGGAAACAGTTTCTCTGATGTTTTCTGCACACAGTAGTTGTTGTTTTTCTCTATTGCCAATAAACACCAAGTCTTATTTAGTGTACAATTCTTCTATAAAGCCATTAGTAAACCATGTACAGTAATACCTTGGATTGCAAGTACCGGTAACTTGGTTTGAGAGCGTTTTGCAAGACAAGCAAATTTTTAAATATTTAATTTTTTTTAACTTGATATACAAGCAACGTCTTGCAATACAAGTACGGCTTAAATTAAAAATCTCTGTACACATTTTTTTGGGGGGATTTCGTTTTGATATAAGAGTGTTTTGGATTACAAGCACGTTTCCAGAACGAATTATGCTCTCAATCCAAGGCATGACTGTATACAGTTTTGGCATCTACCCAGCTGCATTCTTCTTTAGATTATTACCGGTATACCAAAAGGAAGGAAGGGGGGAAAAAAAGGATGAATGAATGAATGAAAGAAATGTCACCTTACATTTCTGTTAATAACTTCCTGCTTTAAAAGCACACGTGGTATCACCTGCAGAGTTTTTAAAGGGGTTTGAAATCTACCGCTTTAAGTTTACCTTTATATCAGATGCAGGAGAAGCTCCAGTTAATCTTCTTTAAAGTCCTATTCCCTTAATGGAAATGCTTAGGTGTATAATTACATTGAGCAGCTATTGCTATTCCAAAAGGGAAAAAAAAATATAATAATCTAATGGTATTGTCTCTATAAACGAATGAGAATTTCAGGAGTGGATGCTGGTGCCACCCATGTGATCCGGAGAGGTTAATGCAGTTAAAGTTATTTCACAGTCCATTAAGGAGCTTACGGTGACCTCGTGACCTTTGAGCCGACAACACAGAATCCATTATCATCACAATGGAAGAGCCCTGGGTTCGGCTGACTTGACAATGGGCCCAGGAAATCCCAAGTTAGTACTTAGGGGCTTTTTTCCCCCTTTAAAAAAAAACTCTTGTCTTTCTGCTTCTTGGGTATGGCTATTAATATAGCCTCCTATAATTTGTAATATTAACATTGCTGAAGGTACAGAAAAGGACACGGAAATGAAGATGTCAGAACTGCTGACTTAGTTCAGAGTATGACAATACGGGCTACATATGGAAATGGTGGAGAGAGAGCTGGAAAAATCAAGATGAAAACAGTAAAGAAACTCTGTGGAAATGATGATAAATGATTGACGCTGGCAAAAGGGATTTCGGCACATTTTCTCTCTCCATTTCTGAAGGCCATGCAGCTAAATGCATGCATGCATGCATGCTGACTGTGTCCCGATGCATGTATGTTTTGTTTCTGCAAATACTGCTGCATCTTTCAAGTTATATTATTTAGCTAAACTCTGCA
Organism: Shinisaurus crocodilurus; assembly: GCA_021292165.1. Classification (NCBI taxonomy): domain Eukaryota; kingdom Metazoa; phylum Chordata; class Lepidosauria; order Squamata; family Shinisauridae; genus Shinisaurus; species Shinisaurus crocodilurus. The sequence continues at coordinate 41,403,974 of CM037879.1, read as the reverse complement.
TAAGATGCACTCACAAGCACACCTCAGCAATGCTTAGCTCTATCCGTCTCCCATAAAATACTGTTAATCTTTCTTGAATGCAGAGTTTTCTGAAAACTGCTGCCAAACAAAGTGCAATTCAGAACCTGAAAGAAACATTTTAGTTAAAGCACAGTATACCTCCCATGTTTTGCTTTATGGGATAAATAAATCTATCTATTCAGGCTTATGTAGGAAAATATTCAATAAAATAAAATATTCAATTACCCTTTGCAGCATGTTCTGTTTGTACAACAGATCTGTTTGTTAATGTTAGTAGTGGTAATAACTATAATTTTAAAAATAGCATTTTATCTACAGAGGGTCATGAAATAAAACCATTCATGAAAATTAAATGTGAACATCTTAAATATCAGTAAAGGTAGAATTCGGAAGATTACGGGCAGTCCCATAGGATGGGGCTGCCCAACACCCAAACCACATCATTGTGATAAACATGGAGATAGCAGCAAATACAACAGAACAGGCAGAATCAACCAATTAAAATGCCTGGGCAAACACAGAGGCTTTGAGCTAGTGCCAAAATAATTGCAACGTTGATGCCAGTCATACCTTCATGGCAAGGGTATTCCATAGTCGGAGTGCCCCATCTGGAAAGGCTTTCCCCCTTGTTGACACATAATGTACCCGAGGTACTCCGCGAAGAGCCTCCCCTGATTATCTTAAGTCATGCGCAGTCTGATAGGAGGAGAGGTGCTCCTGCAGATATGCCTCTCCGTTGCCTGTTCAGTGGATGGCTGGCCCCAAACTCCCACAACTCTCTGCTCACCCGCTGCTTGTCTTGAGCATCCAGGTTATGTGGATTTCCAGTCCCCTGCATTCTGAATCAAGCTCTGCCCCCACAGATCCAGAAACTTTCTCCCTGGCTGCCCAGTATAGGAAGAACACCGCAGAAAGCATTTGGGTGTGCCTGTTCCTCACAATGCTGCTGCTTCCTTTTGATGGAGGACTTCTGAGGGCTCCTGAAGATCCCCTCCCACCACCGAAAGCCACAGTGGGATCCTTGGTTCTGAAACAAAGAGTGAGAAGGACCCAAAGCCCCTCTTTGGCTCTGGCTGGAGGAAGGGGGTCAGGCTGTGAGGACTTTACATGCAGGGAGGGTTTACAATTGGTTAGTGTGTGTGTGTGTGTGTGTGTGTGTACGCTTGTGTATATGTGTATACGTATACAACACAGGCTGTAATCCTATACCCGCTTACCTGGGAATGAAAACCATTGATCTCAATAGGACTTCTATGTCTGAGTAGTTATGTATAAGATTGCGCTGTTAGTCACACAGTACACACAACAAAGAACACAAACAGACATGGAGTCTTGCGCATCAGCCAGCATTCCAAGAAAACAAGTGTTTTGCCTCATGCCCACATTGAGCTCCTTAGTCATCTTTGCCCAGTTTGTACCCACTGAGAAGAAAATATGTAAAATATATATTTTTAAGCCTCAAATACTGCTTTTATTCCTAACTCCCTAACCCTTGCACCTATCCTTCTGCAAAATATCAGGGAACACCTCTGTATTGTAGGATGTACATAATGTTCATGCAAAATCAGAAAGAAGGTAGGGCATCCCTTTCTTTAAAGAAAAGCCTCAAAATTTAAAGGCACCTAGCCCCCAAAACAACAACCCTGTACCCATTTGCCTGAAATTCAGCAGACTTCCTCCCCTCAGAAGGGCCCCCTGCAAATATGCCTGCAAATTTCATCCAGTTCTCTCTCTCTCTCTCTCTCTCTCACACACACACACACACACACACAAGGTTATAGACATCTGTTGATTTTTCCCATTATAGTCAGCAGGGAAGACAACCAAGGCTTTCGGGGGGGGGGGGAAGGCAAGGCTTTGCCTCAAACATGAACTGAAGTGTGATGTCATTCTGAGACTCCAAGCTGAGGTAGCCCTATATCCAAGCCACAGCTGGCATCAAGGGTAGGCATGGTTGGGCACCTGACAAGGGCCCACGCCCCAGTAGGGGCCCACTAATAAGAGCTCCTTGGACTTGCTCCTCCTCTTTACCATGGCAACCTGCATGTTCACCTGCCTCTTGCTCTGGCCGAGACAATGGTGGTGGTGAGGAGGAGGAGGAGGAGGAGGAGGAGATGCCACAGGCTAGCATATTTGCTCACTGGCTGTGTACCTGTCAAGAAAGCAAGCAGAAGCAGTGATGAGAAAGGGCATGAGGAGCAATAGCAGCTGGTGACAATGGCGGTGGGAAGGTCATCCCAGTTTGCAGGACACGGAATAATGGGCTCAAGTTACAGGAACCCAGATTCCACCTAAACATCAGGAAAAATTTCCTGACTGTCAGAGCAATAAGACAATGGAATCAACTACCTAGGGAGGTTGTGGGCTCTCCCACTCTGGAGGCATTCAAGGTGCAGCTGGACGGCCATCTGTCAGGGATGCTTTGACCTGGATTCCTGCATTGAGCAGGTGGTTGGACGCGATGGCTTTATAGGCCCCTTCCAACTCTACTACTCTATGATTCTATGATTCTAAGGTCGTCTCACTGAGGGAGGGGGCCCATTGAGGGAGTCTTGCCCAAGTGCCCTCAAAACCTAGAGCTGGAACTGATCCAAGCCAGCGGGGCAGTTTCCAAAGTGATTATTTTTTCTGTGCACAGCCCCGGTGTTCATAGTTCAGGATAATTCCTTAGTTCATTTATACTTGGACTGCTTTATATTGTTCCATTGTATCTCCCGCAAAATACGGTCTGTGCTGGCTTCCCGACTGCTTCCAGGTGAGAGATGTTGTGCAGTGCTGTTTTGTTTTTCTAAAGACATTCTTACAAGAAGGCTGCATTACCTGTGTTACCTGGGGATAAAGTGCCTAAAGAAGAAAAAATGCACCCAGCACCCTTGGGTGGTCTATGTGTGAAATAAATAAGTCAGTAAAGCCAGGAAAGCTCTAGGTTTTAAGCAATCATGGATGATGTGAAAGCAAAACCATCCTCAAGCACACCGTTGTCAAATTCAAGGCAAAAATATAGACCTGGAAGGAATGCGGGGGACAGGACGGACAGGGGAGGGGGGAACAGCTCCAAAAGTAAGGGTAACTCCACAGCGAGTCTCGGCTTTCAGCAGCCAAAAAGAAACTGGTTCTTGGCTGAAAGACATAAGTGCTATTGTGAAATTGATATCCCTCCTTGGCTTATTCCCAGACAATATGTTGCCTTTCTGGGGGCTGATCAATATGATTGATGTGATGTGTGAAATCCAGGAGAGGGCTCCCCTTTAATCAAGCCCACTGTCCTCGACAGATAGGCAGCTGCAGACTACATGTTCTTCAAACTGTCTCCCCGCTGCCCAGAAGGAGGAAAAGGGAAGAGCAAACTGCAAAATGGAACATGAGATGGCAGCGGCCGAGCAGTGCATTTTAGAAGTCTGCTGCGGTTTTCCGCCCCCCCCCCGCCTCCTCCAAGTGTCATAAACAAGGCACGAAAGATGGTCATTTCAGGCTACCTCGAAGGGATGGTGATGAAGTTGTTCCTATCTGCTTAGCAACCCGGCTTCGGAATCTGGCTGCTGTCCGAGAGCTTCCACCCTCGCTTCTCCCTTCTAATATTGATTTTGCTACCATTATCAAATTTTTTCGGCTTGCGCAAAGATGAAAGAAGTCGAGCTAAAAATACCAGAGGAAGGTTGCAACACTTTACTCTTTTAGACATGATGCAATTATCTGTGCAAAGAATTTTAAGTAACCACCTCTCCCCGCTTTGTGAAAACGTCACTGGGTCGTGTGAGTCTATAGGTCTTCCCTGTGCTTATTCAACAGAAGGAATGCTGGCTGTCTCTTTCAGAACTGCAGGGCTTTTGAAAGAAAAGGTTGTGGGGACAGGATGGCCATCACATTCTTTTAAACCAGGCTGCAATTAAATTGTTAATCATCTTTCTTTAGATAGTGTAACGAACTAAATTGATTTAATTAACGAGATTAAGATTACTGTAGGGTTGTGTGTTTTTTTTAAAGGCTTTCTTCTCTTCATTGTAAAGGTTTCAGAGGTACAAACCTCATTTGGTTAGCCTTTCTACATTTTACTGCCCTACTCGCAGATTTTGCCCAATGCCAAATTGACAACGAATTATGTTGTAAATTGTAACCTCCTAACCATGTCTAGTTTGCTCTGTCTGGAAAAGCCTGGGATTTCAACAAAAGTATACAAAGGGCAGAAGAAAAATGCTTGACTTCTCAGAACCCTGGACCAACAGTACCCCATCTCAGAACTCCAGAGGACAGACCCTAACAGGCACTTCAATATCATTGCCAGAACTGGGGCTGCAAGCAGGGCCAGATTAAGATAGGGGCTATTGGAGCTGCAGCTCCAGGCCCCTACCCCAAAATAGGCCCACAATCAGGACCGGTGCAGGGCAGTTTGGCACCCCAGGCAAAATAATATTTAGCGGGGGCCCCCTCTCCAAAGCAGCCCTGCTCTGTACAAAAAAAAAAACCCTGCGCCGCTGCCACCAACCTACCTTCCCCCCGCCCTGGCGGTGGCGGCTGCTGCTGCCGCCGCCGAGGAGGAGGAAGTGACACGACGGGACCCCCGTGCTGTTTTTTGCCGGGGAAACCATGGCAACAGGGCTGTTTAAGCCCTGTTGCCCTGGTTCCTCCCGCCAAAACAATGCGGGCGGGGCTCCGGAAGCGACACGACGCGGAGAAGGTAGGTGGCGGGGGGGTCGGGGGGGTTGTGATGGCGGTGGCGGCGGCGGGGGGAGGCGCAGCGGCGAGCGGGACGGGAGGGTGCGGCGTTGGCGGCGGGTGGGAGGGAGGGAGGGCGGGAGGGAGGGTGGGGAGGCGGAGGCCTGGCGGGGGCGGTGCAGCGGCAGCGAAGAGGAGCGCAGCGTTTCTGCGCCCTCTTCAGCTGCGCGCCCTCCTCAGCACCAGGCCCATAATGCTCTTAATCCGGCCCTAGCTGCAAGGGCAAAACACCCCACACATGTAAGCAAGGAAAGGCTGTCGCTCAGTGGCAGGGCACATGCTTTGCATGCAGGAGGTCTCAGGTTCAATCCTCACATCTCCAGGTAGAGCTGGACAGGGGAAAGTCCACTCAGTGTTGTAGGCAATATTGGGGGAGATAGACCACTGGCCTCTGACAACGTATGAGGCACCTTTCTGAAGAATGGAGCTAACTGAGGAGGGGAAGTCATGCTGTCACAGCGGCCACAGGTGAATATCTGCACCTGCAATGTTACTACAGGTTGGACCAGCTTGATTGACACTGCAACTGGACTTACAGAAAGGGCATGGATACAATAACTTGGGGACTTTTGCAGAAACTCATTGAAACGTGTCAGATTTGGCTGCCCTATGGTCCAGCTACAATTGTTCTTGCTACACCAGAGCTTACAACGGTATAACTAGTTGGTATCCTGGGCTCTCAAAAGCACAACAGCAGGAGAAAACAGAAGCAATCTTTACTGATATCTAAGCCATCCAGAAACTTTATTATTAGGCAGCATAGAAATATAAACAAACAAGAACAGTTATAGAGTCCCTAGCAACTCTGTCACAATCCCACCAGTTAAAGCAAAATGGGGAACTATAGTTTAATGTTGGTTTACTAACCATAACTTTAAACCATGTTCAAAATGAGGTTTAAGATCCCAGTTAGTAAACTGACATAGACAGAGCAATCCTATGGCCGCTAGACATTGTCTGGCAGGCCATAGAATACCCGTATATACTCAAGTACAGGTCGGCCCTAATATAAGTCGTGGCCCCTAATTTCACCCCCCAAAACTGGGAAAACTTATTGCCCCCAGTATAAGTCTAGGGTGGGAAATGTATGAGGGGAGACTCCCGCCGCCACCCCCAGACACCCCCCGCCACCGTACCTGCACCCGCCGCCGCCGAAGCCCCACCCCCGTACCTGCACCCGCTGCCGCCGAAGCCCCGCCACTGCCAAAGCCCCCCCAGGACCCCCGCCGCCACCGCCAGGCACCGCCAGGCACCCCCCTCCACCCCCAGGACCCCTGCTGCCACCCCCAGGCACCCCCACGCCACGCTGTTCCTCTCCGCTCGCTCTTTAAAATTATTTTCCTCCCCCCCCCATATCTTTGTCAGCGGCGGCTCACTCTGCGGTCGCCTCGCGCGCTGTCATGCTGCTTCGTTCCCGGGAGCAGGAAGTGATGCCCGTCGCGGCCCTGGAAGTGATGCCCGTCGCGGCCCGGAAGCGACGAGGGCGGCGCCGGCAGCGCCGCGAGCCTCCGCTTACAAAAACAAAGGTAGGGGAATGGCGGAGCAGCTCCACGTGGGTCCCTGGCAGAGAGACGCGGCCTGGCCACTCGCTCTGCGGTTGCCTCGCGCGCTGCCATGCCGGCTCCCAGGAACGAAGCGGCTGCTGGTAAAGGTATGGGGGGGGAGGAAAATAATTTTTAAGAGCGAGCGGAGAGGAACAGCGGTTGCCTCGCGCGCTGCCATGCCGGCTCCCAGGAACGAAGCGGCTGCTGGTAAAGGTATGGGGGGGGAGGAAATAATTTTTAAGAGCGAGCGGAGAGGAACAGCGGTTGCCTCGCGCGCTGCCATGCCGGCTCCTGGGAACGAAGCGGCTGCTGGTAAAGGTATGGGGGGGGAGGAAAATAATTTTTAAGAGCGAGCGGAGAGGAACAGCGGTTGCCTCGCGCGCTGCCATGCCGGCTCCCGGGAACGAAGCGGCTGCTGGTAAAGGTATGGGGGGGGGGAGGAAAATAATTTTAAAGAGCGAGCGGAGAGGAACAGCGTGGCGTGGGGGTGTCTGGGGGTGGCGGCAGGGGTCCTGGGGGTGGAGGGGGGTGCCTGGCGGTGCCTGGCGGTGGCAGCGGGGGTCCAGCCAAATCGGGCAGTTTCAGCATGTGCTGAAAAACTAGAGTATATGGAGAATCTAATTCAGATTCCCAGATCGGAGGTTGGAGACAGCTCCAACTGCAGAGCTGGGAATCCTTGCTCTGACCCCTCCAGTGCCCCCTTGCAGCCAGTGCAGAAAGAACTGTGCTGACTGCCTCTCAGAGGTTGGGAACTCGACCTTGGAGAGGGGGTAAAGGGGCATTCTGGGGGGTGGGGAGGGGAGGAGATTGGGGTCGCCAGGATACAAGGTATTCTGACAGGGCTCCAGCATCCTTCCCTCACCCTCTGAAGCGTCTCAGCTCAATGGCCAAAAACGTCCATCTAGCTCAAATCAGAGTGGGAGGAGCAGGGAGGCAGAGATCACCTCCGCTGCTGCTCCCCCCACTCTGCATTGCATGCTCATAAGCCTCCGAGTTCAGGGGCTTATGAGCATCGAGGGTGCAATCAATAGGATTGTGCCCTAAGCCATAGTTCTTAGGGATGTAACGGGGAAGTACAGTTTAAACTAACCAGGTTCAGCACACTGAAGCCAACACTGCACAAAGGGAGGAGCAAGGCAGAAGTATGCAGGCCCAAAGCTTATTCTTGGCCTTTCTCACTATGAACATGTCCAGTTATAGAGAAGCTGTTTTGAGGACACCATCAGTTGCAGAGGCCAGCTTGTGGGGCACCTGTGAAAGGAATTTCTCCTGTATTGCTCCCAAACTGTGAATGCTCTCCCTTCAAAGTTACAATTGGCCTCTATTCCCTTGGCTTTTCAAAAGGAGTTTTTTTTGGGGGGGGTTAAACCTATGAGGGGGCAAAAGCAGCTGGTGGACAGGAGAGCATGACTGTGACAATGGGCCAGTTCATACGACCCAGGCGGTGAGCGGGAGAGGCACCATGGGGCTGTCCGCGGGGTCCGGTGGGGTGCCACAGGCAACCTGCACCCCGTGTGCGTGAGCGGACGGACCCCGGTGGAGCTGGCAGTCCCTGCACCGCAGTGCGGGCCTCCCGGCGCTAGGGGGCAGGGGCTCGGGATGCCCAGAGGGACGTTTGCCCCTACAGGCTGGAGCGGCCGCAGCTCCGGCTGCTCTGCGCTCCCACCTCTGTGCGGCCCCCACGGGACGGCCCCCTGCTGTCCGCACAGCAGGATGGCCACGCGCGATAGGGGCTTACCCCTCTACCGCCCATGGTCACTTTGCGTGCTTTGCACGCGTGGCCGTCCTGCAGGGGCGCCCCCGGCCTGCATTCGCACGACACGGGAACCACGGGGGGCTTCTGCTCCCCCACGGTTTCTGTGTCATACGAACCGGCCCAATATCATCATCCGTTTATTTCTATGCCACTTTTCCGTGGTAAACCATGCTCAGAGCAGCTTGCAGCAACATCAGAAAATGGACATGATAAAATACAGCAACAGTTCCAGTTAATTCATTAACAGTTACAACAAGTCATAACAAAATTTAAATGGCCATACAAATACACTAAACATTGCACAATAAATATACCCTAAGATTAAACAGTCCACTAAGAATTCATACTAAGTCCTAACAGAAGAGAAATACAAAATAAAAAAAAATATGTAAATAGCAGCAAAATGATACATCTCATCTAAAGCTAAATGCAGCTCCAGCCACAAAATCTAAACAAGACCCCACCCCACAATAGGCACCTCTAGGCACCTTCAGCAGCAGCAACAGCAGGAGGAACCTTTGTAGGTGAAGCCAGTCAGAGCCCCGCCCTCTCAGGCCAGGGGGAAGTGAGCCAGGTGAAGGAACAGGGACCAGGTCTTGCAGGAGTCCTGGGCAGCTTCAAAACACCACTGATCAGCCGGCAGGTGGACAGGAAAGACTACCCCAGGAGAGACACCATCGCCATGGCCTGGGGACATTGCTCTTCTCTTCTCTTTGGACTCCGGGGACTCCACTTCTAAACCCTGCTCCATTAGAACTAGCTCTTGAGAAACAGGGTGCAGCCCCTGTAAGCACCAGCAACTTCCTCAGAGGAGGGCAAAGCCAAGAGCACCAAACCTGACCACAGGGCTATTTACACCGTTGCTTGACTCCAAACATTCTGGTCTGCTGTTCTTGGTTACCTGTATTCTCCAGTGCAACCTTTTACCTGTGAACTTTGCCCTGAGCAGGACAGTCTCCAGCTTGAATTTCTCCTAGCTCCATTTGGATCTGCCCATGGTTCTGTTTCCTTGCCTGAATTCTTATTTTGTTGTCCCAGTTCTCCCTGTGGACTCCACCTAGAAGAACAGGGGACAGAGCCAAAGTCTGTTTCCCTCCTTGTCTTTCATTTTGTTCGCCCTTGTGCCTTTCCCTCCTGCACGTGATGGCTGCAGCCTCCCCATTCCCCATGGCCATTTAGTTAATGCTGCCACCGGGGCCAGTGTCAAGGGTAGGCATGGTTGGGCACCTGCTGAGGGCCCACGTCCCAGGAGGGTCCCACTGACAAGAGCCCCCTGGAGTTGCTCCTCCTCTTTGCCATTGCAACCTACTTGTTCACCTGCTTCTCACCCAGACAATGTTGGCAATGAGAAGGTGGAGCTGTAGATGCCACTGCCTACTGGTACTCTGCCTGTCAAACAAACAAGTGGTAGCAATGATGAGGAAGAGGATGAGGAATAGCAGCTGTTGATAATGGTGTTGAGAAGATAGACTCACTGAGGGAAGGGACCCATTGAGAGTGCCTTGTCCTCGTGTCCTCAAAAACCTGGAGCCAGCACTGGCTGCTACTCATACATACTCCCTTATCCATGCACATATGCACTTAATTGCACCCATAAGTGTACGTAGGATACTGGCTTTTTAAATACCTTTCAAAGGCCAGGCCTTGCCACCTAAATATGACAGGCAACCAAACTTGGTTAGAAAGGCTCATTTCTACGAAACAGAGGAGCCGAAAGAATGCATTTCACTAAAATTGGCATTGTCCAGTGGGCAAGAAAATTATATTTCTGCAGAAGTGAATTACAACCTCAGACTGCTTTGTAACCCAGCATTATAACAGGAAGCATTACAAGGTAAATAAACATTTCAAATGGGAATCAGTTCAGTAAGCTCATGTGGAGTGAGTTGACAAAAAAAAAACCAAAAAAAAAACACTTATAGTGGTTCTATGGTTGTATATTAATAGCAGCGGCACTGGTGGTTATGTTAATGCACATTTGCAAATGGCTGCCAAGCAACAAGTATCCAATTAAATACAATTTCAATAAAGTCACGCACAAGGATTTCACACGCTGATAGGAGCTGGGCCACTTTGGCGCATACTGCAGATAATGTCTAAAGCACAAAGGCCGCTAAAATCTTATTTGTCCTTCAGATGAAGTCCATATTGACTGTCTAAAAATAATAATAAAACCACCACCCAGCCACCTACCCCTCTTTGTATGAGCCATTATTTTCAAATTGTTTCCCAACTTATACTGCAATTGAAAATTGGACAGCTCTTCAATGGTGGCTGCATTTCAATTGATTATCAATACAGTTTTTCAGAATTAAGAATATTGTTCTATTCTTTTCCTTGGCATCATGTTGACTTTGTGTTGTGGTCATTTTAATATTGCCGTACAGTTTTGCATTGGACTCTCTGGCATTAAGATAACACATGGGAGAATCAATTAGATGTATTATCTCCTCTCAAAGCGTACTGTAGGCGATAAGGCAAACTCTATACATAATGTAGGATTTATTTTCAAGGGCTTCTATGATTACATAGCTGCAGTTATCCAGGTGCAACTTGGAGTGTCACATGCAAAAGCTTGAAAGTTTCTATTAAAAACAAAACAAAACAATACCATGCAGTAAAGGAGACATCTAAGGTGAGTTTGTATGGGCAGTTCTTACAGGGAAAGGTCACCAAGAGGTGAGAGTTCCTTCTAATTCAGGAAGCTGCATTACACCAAGTCAGACCATTAGTCCATCTAGCTCAGTATTGTCCACACTGACTGGCAGCAGTTCTCCATGGTTTCAGATAGGAGTCTTTGCCAGCTCTACTTGGAGAAACCACGGACTGAATCTGGGCATCTTCTGCATGCAACACATGTGCTCTACCGCTAAGCCTCTTATAAATGCTCTCCCTTGCGGTAAATGAGAAACTGAATCAAGCATTTCACATAGTTTTGCCTCTGGGTTGCTGCTGAAAGTAGGCAGACTTTTAAAAGAGATGGTACGAATGCTTCTAATTGAAAATGTTATATGAAGTTTTTTCATCCAATTAACAGGACCCAACAGAAATCTAAAGTCAGAGACCTATTAGGGAACTCTTACATTCCCCATGTTTTGATTCAATGTGAAGGTTTTTCAATGTGTGAACCTCCTCATACTGTCCTGAACAACTTAAAATTCCCAGTTATAATGTTCAACCAGCACGTTTTCCTGGGAGAATCCCCCTTTCTTGGTTTCCTCTTCTTTTTGTGCGTCTACCAGCCCATTCTCATTCAGAATGGTTGGGGATCTTGGTTTGTTAACAAACTTTGGTCAGAACAAACCACAATACCCCAAGTTTGGATGTAACTTGGAACTGGGGTTTGTTCTTAAAGTCAAAGCTTTTCACTCTCCTCCTCTGAGGAGAATAGAGGACGGGGAGCACATGAACTCCAGATCATATAAACCATGTGATCGGCTGAAGCGGGCCATTGTCACAGCAATGATTCACAAATATTTTCCAGACCTAACTCTCTGTTCACTACGCTGTGCTGGCTGTCAGTTTGGAAAACAAATTTGAAATAGTGAATAAAGTCTGAAACCTATAGCCAATACTCATCTGCAAATTAGATAATTTTTTGAAAGAAATAGATGCACAAGATACTAGGTGGTGAGAAAGCAGCTTTCATGACCCACAGTTCTGCAAAAAGAAGCATCAGATATCATGAAAAGTTTGCCTGGAGACATATTTGTCTGTAAATTGTTGTTATAGTTAATATTTCTTAGAAACAAGAAAGCTGTTTTTAAAGATAAATACCTTTAATGCATCTATTGATTTCCTTTATTTAAACTATTAATAAACTGGCTCAAAGAGCCTTTTTTTTTTTCAAAAGAGAAGGGAAGAAAATCAGACTCAGATACCCACAAAATGTTTTCTGTGTATTTCCAAGTGGTTTATATATTAAAACTGGAATTAAAACTGATTGGCTGATAATGACTGCAGATGCTGACCTTTGGAGAGATTTATTAGTCCTGCAAACGATGAACTGGGCTCCCTGCTCCCTGTGACCTTGACAGAGAAATACAGAAATAACCTACAGTATATTTAACCCCTTCTGGGTGCTAAAAATAGATCCTGGAAAGGGTATGAGCAAGTTGTTAAGTAAACATTCGAATTGCCACTTTGTAAAATGCCTCTGCAAGATGAAAAAAAGTGGGAATTTGGTGGGAGAGAGGAGCATTATGATTAGCTGATTCTGCATTACTGCTTTAGGCTCTTGCATTTTTTTTGTTATACTATATTGGGCATAATCATGTGTGTGTGTGTGTGTGTGTGTGCGTGTGCATGCACACACATATTAAACACTTTTGTAAACCCTTAGGTAGCTCTATTAGTTTTACTGGAACTACTTACTCACCTTTCTGCAGTTTGTATCATTTTTGGATCTTCCCCACCTTATTTTCCCACTAACAAACTAAGGCCTTCACAGGCAATCTACTTTGTCCCTATTAGAAGGTTTGCTAATTATCACTTTTGAGTATTTACATACTCTGAGATACATCCTTTCCCCCAGGAATTCAACTCTCATTTAGGCAAGAATCAAGTTTGTCAAAAGAACATCCTAGTGCATCATCAGTGCCTAGAAAGTCAGTAGAAAGTCCTGAGTCAATGGTGTTTGTTGAAGGATTCCTTGCCCTCTTTTTTTGGAAGTATGGTCCTGTGAGACTAACCAACTCTGTCCAATGGAAAAAATCCCTCTTTTGGTGAAGGTGTATGAAGGTGCAAAAGATGGCAGGCCTTGACATTGGATAAATTTGATGACATTCAATGGCACAAGTATCCATCCAAATGCTAATGTCTTAAATAACTAGAGTCTGGAATGAGTCAGGTGCTCAGGTGCCGTTTAAACATCTTGAAGCATGTTGCTTTGGACTCTTTGGATAGCTCCTATAAAGCTCAATCAAAAAGATGCAATGGACAAGGAGCCCCATTGACACAGGAGTCACCAGCCTCCACTGGGGCCAGAAGATCCGAGGGGTTGGACGTGGCCTCTGGCCTCCCTACTTTTTTTATCCTGTTTCTCTTTGTAAACCGCCCAGGGAGCCTTTTGGCTGATGGACGGTGAACACATATACCAAATAAATAAATAATACTGGGGCCTGGTCCTCGGCAGGTGCCCAACAATGCTGACCCTTGATGTCAGCCCTGGGGAACTGTCTGTAGTGAGTTATTTGTAAGATCTGTAATCAATGCACTTAAGTCGGGGGAACATACTTCAAAGTAAATATGCACAGAATCCGGCTGCAAATGTAGAACTGCCGCCCAGGAAGTAGGTGTCTGTTGTTCCCTCCAGTGTTTGCACTGCAAGACTGGGTATAACACGAGAGTTCGTTTATTTCAAACAAAGCATACCAGTTCGGCCCATCTGGCTAAATATATTCCGAGAATGCAACAACTGGTTACATGCGCATCTCGTAGATAAGAGTGGGGTTGTTTTTGCTTTGCTTTGAAAAGCTCTGTGATCAAGACGGCAATCTATTTTGTCTGTTGCTTCTGACAGTATCAAAGGGGACCTGGCTTGGCTAGATTGATTGGTACCTCCAGCTTAGCCATTTCCGTGCAGAATGGCTGGGTTTTTTGCCTAATGATGTTACATTTGTCCTGCAGATGATGTAGAGCATGCTACAGAGAATGAACAGCCAGGCTCTGATCGCTCCTTATTTGGCAAGCGCTCACATTTCACACCAACCCTCCTCAGCCCCATTAATATTATATATAGATACCCTTGTCACAGATTTACATTTGGTGATCCGAAATCAGGACGGGAGGGGTGAGATGTGTGAGGGGGGTGGGAGTGAGGAGGTGAGCTGATTTATGATAGGGAATGTTGAAGAATAAAAAGGAAGTGATCAAATTTATATTAATGCTCTGACCTACATTCTCAAGCACTCTTCCCCCCCACCCACGCACCCACTCAATTCAGTTCCGAAGTCTCTTTCCTCCTGAAAACTTCCATGGCTGCATCTCCATGTCATAGATTTCTTTACAGTGAAATCCTTTCTATGTCTACTCAGATGTAAGTCCCATCATTCAATGGGGCTTACTCTTGGGTAGCTATGTATACTAGGATAGCAGCCTTAGAGTAAAAGAACTGCATTAGCTCTGCCATTTGTGATTGCCACAGCTAGTTTCCCCACAAAGTAATAAATAGTTTCTTGTTTTTCGTCCTTTTTTAAAAATCTTTGAAAATAGTATACTCAAGGGGGTTGGACCCAGACTAACAGGGCAATCCTATACATATATACTCGGAAGTAAACCCCACTGAGTTGAATGGGACTTATTCTCAAGTAATTTCTGTAAAGGATTGCAGCATAAGTTAGCTGAACTTAGTTTCCCTTGAAATCAATAGGACTGAAGCGAAGTCATGAATAACTTGTCCCAAACGGGACATCGGTTCAACTAACTTCATCTGGATACAACCCCAAATATGCAAATAGTACATTCATGTTCTCAAATGGGACTTGAGAATATCCCATCAGGTCGAGCCACCCCAGGGAAGGAAAAAACAGTTGGTGAAGATGAACTTCTGTGGCCAGCTTGCATATTACAAGTGTGCACTTCAAAAGTCAGAATTTGAGCAGACATGCATATTCATATGGGTAAAGTCCTGAGGATGATGTGACTGGATGAAGTGGAGCGGATACAGGTCCTGAGGAGCCATGACTGGATGGAGATGATACTTGGTGGCAAATCCAGATTTCTTATTGTGTAGTCGCAAGGGTGGGCAACTTGTGGCCCTCCATATGTTTTGGCCTACAACTCCCATCAGCCCTAGCAGAATAGCCAATGGTGAGGGATGGTGGGAGTTTTATGCCAAAACTTCTGGAGGGCAACAAATTGGCCACCCCTGGTGCAGTGTGTGAATGACTCTTGCTCTTATTTTGCCCAGGGAATTATTCAGTGTTTTTCCTTCTGGTGACTGGACTGCTGTTTACTGGTCTGGAGCCCATGTTTTTCTTGTAATTACACAGCTGTACTCTCAATTTTGATACAGTGACTGGGTCAAAAGGGATGTAGTTTGACTCCCATGTTTACTTGAAGGAAAGGCACTCCTTACATAATTATAAATGAATTATAAACTGGAAAGATCAAAATCAATGGGACTTACTTCAAAGAAAATATGTGTAGGACGGGATTATTAATGTGAAGTACACCGTTAGCTCCCCCAGAAATGCATTTTGCCCCTTTTTTGCCTCCATATATATATATATATATATATATATATATATATATTATATATACTGGATATCTATATATATATTCTGGAGCAGCCAATGGCAGCATTCCCAGGAAATCAAATTCTGGCTGAAACTCTCCTGGTCAGTCCACTTTGCAGGGAAGATACACAGAATAGCAATGTGAAGATTTACCTGCTCAGTGCCACCTAATAGCCAGCAGCCAACAGTAACTTTATTACAGTCAATGACCAGCAAATAACATTATTTGTTTATAAATATAATACACATATACTAAAAACCAGGTTGTAAAATACGGATACATCAAATTTAAAACTGTCCCTTAGCCATTGGCACCGCTGAATCAGAAGAGATTAAAACAGGATCGTTAGATTCAGCCAAAATCCTTAACATCACAAGCATTTCATCCCTTATAACTAATTCGATACAAAAGTGTGTACAATCATCAGTAAACCACTGGAGAGAGGTTGCGCCCAATAACCGCCACACAGCCAGCCAGAAACAATTACAAAGTCATGTACTAAACGGGAGTGTGGAGGGAGATAGGCCAGGGGATTTCACATTTACTACATCGATGGGAGTCTCAACCACAGATTATGTCATGGCTTTGAAGGATTTGGTGAATCTAATATCTAATTTTGGGGTGGAGTGTCGCCCAGAGAGTGACCACCTAATAGCTCTTATGCTTATACAGTTAACAGCAGTAACAAAGTAGTTTGTTACTTTGATCACTTTGATTTCTATTTAAAATTTGGGGGCTGTTAACATCAGTCACAATTTAGCTACACAGCATAGGTCAGAATCATCTTGTTTTGTACTTTTTCCTTGGTAAAAGAATTGACAAGGATTATGCTAGCCTCCTTTATTTAAAAGCTTACATATAGAATATGATATCTGAGCAGCCTTTTAACCAAATCGTAGAATGAGAAGCAGTTAAGAGTCAGCCCCAAATATGACAGAATATGAACCAGGGTGAATTAATTAATGTCTAGCTGTATACTGAGAATAACCAAGTGACACACTGAATGTGAATTACTGTTACTATCAATGCAGCTAGCCATGAATGACCCCATAATGTCTTATTGCAATTACAAAATTTTCTTGCAAAATGCATTAAAACATTATATACATTAATTTAGTTTCAAGACCCAAAATTATGTTGGACAATATTAATGTCAACCCTCTGTATTCTCTTATTAGCCAATTGCATCACTTGATTTCTTATGCCTACTTTATAATTACCTTTAATTACCAGTTTATAATAAGTTTATTCTGTTAATTCAAGGTTGTTCATGCCCTGAAGCATAAACCAATAACGTTATCATTTGAACCTGTGACTAATTAGAAATGTGTAGTGCCATTAGGTAACTTGTTAATGGAAATTATTTCATCCTTTAAGTAACCCACCTACCACCCTTTTAGTCCTACTGATTGAGTTCTTAATGCAGGTTCCGAATAAACACTACCTCTATGATAAATTGAGTATGTATGTATAAATAGGTATGTAAATGAAAGCAAAATAAAAAAGCAGGGACCAATGATATCAAGTAAAACTGTGTTGCCTGTTTAAGAAGAAGATAATGACAGCAGTTAAATAAGTATCTCCAGGTTCTCTGATAAAGCCTTACTTCGGTTATTCGTGCAATACCATTGCAGGATGCAGTGACATTCTGGTGGGTCCAAAGGAAGAATTAGAGGAACAGCCAGCAGCACTACCAGATTGAAGACAATGAGATCAGCAGGAATAACCAAATTCCAGCAGGCCAGGTGAACAAAGTCAACATCTGGTGTGGAATTTGAGCTAGGCTGGCTTGCTGGAGTTACTATAGCCCAGGGGTAGAGCACCTGCTCTGTGTGCAGAAGGTCCCAAGTTCAATCATAAGAGCACAAGAAGAGTCCTGCTGGATCAGACCAAAGGTTCATCTAGTCCAGCATTCTGCTCACACACAGTGGCCAACCAGCTGCCCATGGGAAACCCACAAGCAGGACATGAGTGTGACAGCACTGTGTCAATCCTTGGCATATCCAGTGAAAAGGCTCATGTACCAGGCGATGGGGAAGGCTTCATCCTGAAAACCTGGAGAACTGTTGCCGGTCATAGGATACAGGGCTGGGTTGAATGGACAAATCATCTGACCTGATACAAGACTGCTATCTATGTTCTGTGTGTTCTCCTAAAAAAAAGGATCTGTTGTGTTCTCCTAAAAAAAGGATGTGTTCTCCTTAAAAAAAAAAAAAAAAGGATTTATTGTTCAGCCACAAAGGTTTTAACCACTTTGTGTGCATTGCTAAGAACCACAGATGCTGCTGCTGCTGCCGCCGCCACTGCTACTATTACTGCTGCTGATTACTATTGTTGTTGTTGTTTCTGTTTATGAATTGTACCTACTTGAAAAGGACTAGCTTGGAAAGGCAAAGGGAAACACAGGGGTAGGAAAGGGGAGAGGAAACGGAAGGGAAGGGAAGATAAATGAAAATTTGCAAATGTGTGCTTAGACCAAAAGAACTGCAGCCCCATACTAAATAAAACAAATATTTTAAGTGTGCATGTGTCTCTCCAGCAGGTACCAATATGAAGTGTTTCAGAAGAAGAGGGAAGAGTGGGGGAAATCCTGAAGTGGACAAGACCGAGGTACTTCTGGTGGGAGACAAGGGAAGGTTAGGGGATGTTGACTTGGTGCTGAATGGGGTACATCTACCCCTGAAGGACCAGGTCCGCAGCTTGGGGGTCATTCTAGACTCCCAGCTGCCCATGGAGGCTCAGGTGTCAGCTGTGAGCCGGCCGGCGCTGTATCAGCTCCATCTGATACGGCAGTTGCGCCCCTACCTTCCTAATCATCTGCTCCCATCAGTGGTTCATGCTTTGGTCTCCTCTTGCCTAGACTACTGTAATGCGCGCTACGTGGGGTTACCCTGGAAGACGGTTCAGAAGTTGCAGCTGGTACAGAATGCAGCCGCTCACCTGATTAAAGGCTGCCGCCGGCGTGATCACATCACTCCGGTGCTCCAAGAGTTGCACTGGCTACCAGTTGTTTGCCGAGCCGAATTCAAGGTGTTGGCATTGACCTTTAAAACCCTGTACAGCTCCGGTCCAATATATCTCAAGGAGCGCCTCCAGCAACATCAAGTAGGCCGCTCAACAAGATCTGCCACAGACGGCCTCCCTGTCCCATCAGCCAGAGAAACCAGGCTGGTGGGGACTAGGAGGAGGGCCTTTTCTGTGGCAGCCCCCAATTTATGGAACTCTCTCCCGAGTGACCTCCGCCATGTCCCTTCCTTGATTAGCTTCTGCCGTGCATTAAAAACGTGGCTTTTCAGGCGGGAATATGGGGTGGGTTAGGATTTTTAAGTTTTGTTCTGTTTTTAATTGTGTTTTATACTGTGTGTGTGTGTTCCCCCCCCCCCTTGTATTTTATTGATTGTAAATCGCTCAGAGTGGCCGGATGTCTGGCCAGATGGGCGATTCATAAATATAATAAATAAATAAATAAATAAATAAAGGAATAAATGATGCCTGACTCTGAGCCTAACTTTGAGCAGAAAATTAGAATTTATTTGCTAAATATTTTTTTGCAAATAATTTTTCAGGATTGCTCTGAATGCAGCTCCAGTCTTATGCAGTCGGTTTAAAATTCTGGTCTCACACAGCTGGTTACAGAGTGAGGTTTTGATTAATCAGAGAATTGGTCTAATCATCTATTGCTAGGAATAATAAATTAGAGCAGATGAGGTCCATACAAGCTGCTTCTTGAACTAAGCACTTCATGAACTGAGGGTAAGCACTTAGGAGAATTCAGGGGACAGCCTGCCTGCATGTGGAAAGTTAATTATCAGTAAGTGTTGGTGGGATGGGTTATTTGGTTTACAGTGCTTTGCCTTTTAAGTTGTTGGCATTACATCTTTTACTATCTGACTTACATCTAATTAATTATATTGCTTCTTCTGAGAAAAGCAAATACTGGCGGAACAACCCACGGTTTCATTGTTTTGGCATTTTACAGAGCTCTGCCTCCAAGCCCATTAATTTATAGTGTCATATTTATATCTTAAAAACAGGGAAGGGCAGATTTCAGGCCTGTGGGAACTACTTTGTTTCTCACTAGAACCTCAGCTCCACCGACCAGAGCCTGGGGCTCAAGACATACATGTAGCATTAAAATAATTTGGAACCAGGAATGTGTTTTGTTTTGAGTACCAAAACTGAATGGAGCACTGTCATTCCACACAAAAAATCTGCTCCCGGTTGCCTCCTCCCCCAAGTTTTCTCCATGGGTAGTATCCAGCTGTGTTGTTCTGCCAGTAGGAGGGAACCAGTGGTGGAATGGATTTCTTTCTCAACCTGCAGCCCTCTGTGCCCCCCCCCCAAATCTGCTCCAGAGGCTTGATGGACCCCCTGGAGCAGATTAGTGGCACACACAGGGGACTGCAGTGGGGAGTAGAGGACAAGGAAGTCCCACTCCATCATTTCTCCGAGCACAGGGCGCAATCCTACAGCCTCCTGACATTGTCTAGGGCAGGGCTCCCCAACCTTGGGTCCCCAGATGTTGCTGGACTACAGCTCCCAGAATCCCTTGCCATTAGTCATGCTAGCTGGGTATGCTGGGAGCTGTAGGCCAGCAACAGCTGCCCATGGCTACCACTGGGGACCCAAGGTTGGAGAGCCTTGGTCTAAGGGGAGCATAGGATTATTCGGAGTCTGAGCTCCGAGGTCCTCTGAAGTCCTCTGACCATGGAGCTGGGACTCCGAATGCAGAGCCCCCGTCCCACCCACCCCCTTGAAGCTGGTGCAGAAAGAACCACGCCAACTGTGTCCCTGAGGTCAGAAATCGACCTCAGAGGGCTAAAGGGGTGTGCCGGGGGGTCGGGGAGGGGAAGAGGCTGGGGCCAAAGGCTCATGCCGTATCTAAACAGCACCCCCAGCATCCTTCCCTCCCCCTCTGTGGCACTTCATCTAGATGGCTGAAAATGGCCATCTAGATTAAATGCAGGGCGCAAGGCACAGGGCAGCAGAGATTGCTGCCGCCATGCTGCACACCCTGCGTCGGATGCACGTAAGCCTCCAAACACGGAGGCTTATGTGCACTGAGCACGGAGGACATTGGATTGTGCCCACAATGTCATTGGCACCGGCGGAATGCTGTGATGGGATGCTGCCCCATTTCAGCAGTATAATTTAGGACAGAGAGAGCCGTTTGGTTGCAGCTATGGCTAAACAATTGGGAATTAAGAATTCTTGAAGTTCTGCTGCAAATCACCCATAGATCTACCAGTCGATCCTGATCTACCTTCTGCCCACCCCTGTCTTAAATACACTGAACAAATCGAACTGTGGAAATAGTTTATATTTGTGATTTGGCTGTCATCATAATGCATTGAAGTGATTTTGTTGTGGTAGTGAAGCCTCTGGTGGTGATTGGCTGGGCTGAGGAAATGTTACAGAAAGGCAGGACAGGTAGAAGAATCTCTGGATCAGAACGTCCATCTAGTCCCACATTCTGTTCACACAGTGGCCAACCAGCTGCCCGTGGGAAACCCACAAGTGGTGCAATAACACCACTCCGCTCATGTTCCCCAGCAACTGGTAAACATAGGTATATATGCCTTTGATACTGGAGGTAGCATATAGGCATCAGGACTAGTAGCCATTGATAACCTCATTGTTCCTGAATTGGTCTAATCCTCTTTTAAAGCCATCCAAATTGGTGGCCATCACTACATCTTCTGCCTCTCTTAATTTTTTTCTTCTCCTGTTCGATATCTTGATCTTTCAACTCTGTTTTCCAGCTTTACTTATATACAATATTTCCATTCCCCCTCCCAACCTTGTAGCCAATCAAAAAAGGAGTGGAGTCCTGGTTAAGTTTATTTATGTATTTGTTTGTTTATTTATTATATTTATACCCTGCCTTTTTTCCTGAAAGGAACCCAAGGCGGCTTACATAATCCTCCTTCTTCGCTCCATTTTATCCTCACAACAACCCTGTGAGGTAGGTTAGGCTGAGAGTCAGTGACTGGCCCAAAGTCACCCAGTGAGTTTCATGGCCGAGCGGGGACTAGAACCCGGATCTCCTGAGTCCCAGTCCAACACTCTCACTACACCACACTGGCTCTCACTGTTTCTATTCTTCTTAATTGCCAAGTTCCTGGGCTGAACTTTTTATCTTTCTCATTTCCTTTCTTAAATGCTGGAGTCCTGGGCTAAACTTTTAACCCTCCTGTTAGGTCATTTCTCCATCCAAGGGGAGAGGGTTTTAAAGGCTTAGATGGGAATTCTTCCCTGGCTTGAGTTTTACTCTGAGCTAGAGAAGAGCCAGAGAAGAATCTGGGGCTCCTAGTACTCACTACTCCTTTGAGGTGAGCATTACAAGCCCCTGAAGTTTGCATCCAGGCCCCGTGAGTACAAGTTTCAACAGCATCTTTATGGAACAAACCTGGTCCATGCAAAGCGCTGTCAGAGGCAGTAGCTTAGGATCATCTACTGATCAAGATGGCCCTGAACGGGATGAAAATCCTCATCCAATGAAGCCAACAGCCATGTTCTCAGTGGCTCCTTGACACCAGTAAGCTGAGAATTTCCCTATGAACACCTAAACTGCCTTTGATGCTTCTGTACTGATAGATGATGGATTATTTGCTATCCTTTAAAATGAGCATGGCAGAAGAATGAGAAAATTCACAATGCAATGAGCTTTTATCTGTATACGCATGTGGAAACTAGCAGCAGAAATGTAACACCAGCTGGTGTTATATATCAAATACCATTTTAGTCAAAGAATGTTGTGCTTCCTGTGATGGGTCAAGCCTGTAAAAACAAAGACAGGAAATCAATAAGTAGAGCAAGAAATAAAATAAAAAAGTAGCTTTGGTTTCAGGCATGCTGTTTCCCCTCTTCATCACTGCTGTGACTAAGTGTCATGGTTTTTACCTACTTTCCTGTTGCTGAATGTCTTCATTTCTTCTGGGTGATCTTTCACCCAAAAGGGTATATAGACTGGGTGGAATGTTACTTTCATTGCATTCTGTTGTTACTAAAGTTGCATGCTTGTTAATAAGGTTTAATCAGTGGATTCATCAACTAAAGTTTAAATTGATTCACCAGTGGGCAACCCTGAGACACTTCTCAAGAACCCCAGGGTTTTCCGGAATGTAGTTTGTAAACAATGCCATTGCCCTTAGGGGACAGTGTGTGACTCAGGCACAAGAGCCTTTCTTGGGAGAAACTACCTCTTTTTAGATGTTCAGGGTTGTATGAATGTGGTAGGAGAAGAGTGGCATTGTGTCAGCAAGCATCTCCCCTGACCTATGCATGTTCATGAAAATGTGTGAAGAAAGTCCCCACATAGTTATAGGGGCTCTCTGTCTGCATGCATTCTAATACAGCCTTCCCCCAAACAATACTGTTTCAGGCTGTGGGTTCTGTTGATGTTCTGCATTGTAGCGTGGCTTGCCAGGATCAGATCTTTAGCAGGGGTCAGGTTTGGTCACATTTCTCAGGGAAGCGAGATATTTATTTATTTATTTATTATCTTTTTGAATTGCCCATCTGGCCAGTCATCTGGCCACTCTGAGCGATGTACAGTCCAATAAAATACAAGAACAAGTGTAATACACAATTAAAAACAGTACAAAATTTAAAAATCCTAACCCACCCCGTATTCCCAACCTGAGGAAATAGGAAGAGATCAGCACCACGGAAAGCTCTGAGTGGTGCTGGGGCTGGAAGCCAGACAGGGTTGTTCTGCATGTTCCTCCAACAAGGAGCAGATCAAGACTGGGTCTTAAATAAGAGTTTGGCTGCCTTAAACGTACCTGGCCTATTTTAGCAGCCTCGAGCTGTGACGATGTGGGAGTGACTGTGAATGTCCTCATGGCCAGAATCCGAAGATGGCAAGGCAACCTCCTCTGGATGCAGGGGAGCTGACCCCCGGGATCTTTCTGGGGAACTGGTCCTGGGGAGGTGGAAACTCATGATGCATTTTCATGGCCAAATCCTCTCCCCGAAAAGTTAACTCTAGATCCTCTTCCTCAGAGGACAAGGGGTAAGGATCCTGTGAGGGTGAGGTGTCCTGGCCCATGGAACAGCCTGGCATCCTCCAGGTGTGTTGGACTACAACTCCCATCATCTCCAGCCTGCATGGCCAATGTCCATGTAGGCTGGGCATGGTGGGAGTTGTAGTCCAACACATCTGTAGGGTGCCAGGTTGAGGTAGGCTATTCTAAGGAATCCTTGTATGAGGAGGAGCCTGCTGTTGTGAGGCTGCCCCCCCCCCACCATGTACATTGATAGAAGCGTTGAACATCTAACAAG
The DNA here is from genome assembly GCA_021292165.1 of Shinisaurus crocodilurus. Taxonomy (NCBI): domain Eukaryota; kingdom Metazoa; phylum Chordata; class Lepidosauria; order Squamata; family Shinisauridae; genus Shinisaurus; species Shinisaurus crocodilurus. Next base: position 41,380,415 of record CM037879.1, on the reverse strand, counting down.
GTGCTTCTTCTGATGGAATAGCATCATGCTCTTGCTCCAGTTGACAAACACAGGGTGCCACACTGTTTTTATGTCAATTCAAGGCATACTGGGAGAAGTTGAGTTTCATGCTGTGCCTGCTGTTTACTGTCACTTGGGCCCAGTAGCAGAATCCAGAAGCTCACAACTACCCACTGCATATATCGGCAGTGCTCTCTGCTACTTGGGACTCCAGCAACAACGATGGATCTAGGAGTACCCCCAGACTACGAACCTGATCTTTCAAAGGGAGTGCAACCCCATCCAGAACAGGCAATGAGTCTATCTCCTGGACTCGGGAACCACTCACCCACAGTACTTCCGTCTTGCCAGGATTCAGCCTCAGTTTATTGGCCTTCATCCAGCCTATCACTGAGTTCAGGCACTGATCCAGGACTTGCACAGCCTCTTCTGATTCAGTTGTCGCAGGGATATAGAGTTGTGTGTCATCAGCATACTGATGGCACTTGGCTCCAAATCCCCTAATGACTGCTCCCAGTGGCTTCATACAGATGTTAAACAACATTGGGGTCAAGATGGTACCCTGTGGAACCCCATAGCGCAATTGCCAAGGGTCTGAGGAATAGTCACCCAATCGTACTATCTGAAATCAACCCCGCAGGTAGGACTAAAACCATTGTAACACAATGTCTCCAATGCCCAACCCACGGAGTTGATCCAGGAGGATACCATGGTCAATGGTATCGAAAGGTGCTGAGAAACCAAGTAGAATTAACAGGGTCACACTCCCACTATCCTTCATTTGATAAAGGTCATCCATCAGGGCAACCAAATGCTGATTTCAACTTCCCTTCAAGGTCAAATGTCAGGGTCAGCCTCCGAGATATGGACCTTCTCTTCAGAAGTCACTTTTTGGAGTTGCATCACTTTATTTTAAATCCATCATGCTTTTGGCATTCAATAAGCGTTACAACCAAGAGTAAACTTGGACAAACCAGCAAATCAGAAGAAAAATGTGTTCTTTGGGAAATGGAAGGTCAGCACATGAATGGGAAGACTGTGACTGAGTAAATTGGCTGAAGAAATTGAGTGTACAATCAGATCTGTTCAAAAGTGACAGAGGAGACCCAAACATGTAAAACAGTTGCTCCCTTAAAACATTCAGATTTTCATTGTCCCTTGCTGAGAGCTCAAGTCCCGTTTCTATCCATGCTTTACTTTAGAATAGTGGTGTAATGAGGGGATGATGAGAAACAGCATGTGGGGTTCGGCCATCTTGCGCTCCTATCTGGGTCATGAACATATGAATTATATTCTAATGTTGCAGGACCATATCACACCATTGATTTTTTTTTTTTTTTTTTAAAAAAGCCGATTTCATCATTGATTTAAATATGGAGTTCTGCTTAAAATTCAATGGCACAATATGGTCCCTCAACATTAACACATTCAGAATATTGACAGCAAAGGAAAACAGAAGCATTTTTCCTTCCAAAGCACTTCCTCTTGAAACGTTATAATGTACCCCCTAGGCTCCAGCTGTTTCATAATATGCAGCAAATTAAGTGAAAATGCTATTGAATGCAGGTTAACTGTAAGAATACATTTTATTTTTAAAAAAAATCCTATATGAACAGTATCCAGCCTCTTAATCAAATAATTTCCTAATCACTCACTGTAGCATCACAATCCACTCATCTCCAGTTCAACTCCTGTCTCACCCCCGGCCCCCTCCCCACCACTTTCACTCAACACTTTACTTCAGAAAACGTTTGGCGCAGCCCATTAAGGAACGTTTTTAATTCAAGAGAGTCTGGCTGATCAAGAAAAATTAAGCTCCTAATAACAGCAAAATTGAAAGAAATTTGGATAAAATGACTCTCCGCATCACAGATTTTGTTTACTAGTGGGTAATTAATTCTCCACATATGCTGGGAACATCTGTCGCCATGACCTGCCATACTATCTGTGAAATGACTGCTGTGCAGTTCCTCCGCAGGCCATTAGCAACCCTCAGAAAGAAGGCTTCTCCTTCCTGCCCCCAGTCTGGGCAATTTTTACTTTTGCTCCAATATTCCACAAAGCGAGGTTGCTCTCTACTCTTTCCTTCTGTCTCCTCACTCAAAAGCATATTAGGAAAATCCCGAGTATGAAAAGAAGGGCAGAAAAGAATGGGTTTAATTCTGAGGTAATCCTATTGACCTGCTTCTCTACTATCTTTCACTACCTCCAGCTGGTCACATGGGCACTCATGAGATAGCGGGAACAGCAGCGCATTAGACAGAAGTATTTCCGCTTCCTACTGTTCCTGTGGATAAATCCTAACATCTCCCATAATCAACTGCAGCGCAGAAATAGAAGATAGGATGATAACTTTTTATGGACTACTTCTGTTGGCTGGAAAAGCAGTGGCACCGCCAGGGAAGGACCCCGGGGCAGATGTTCAGGGCCCCACACAGCAGAATGAGCAGGAGGGCCCACCAATGCATCCAGGCTGGCTACCACATTCTGATGTATGTAAAGCAGGGGTCCTCAAACTACGGCCCGCGGGACACATCCCCCGGCCCAACGTGTCCTTTCATCCGGCCCAGGGGCCGATCTAGTCTAGAGGCACTCTTACTGCGCAAGAACGGAATTGCCTCGGGAAAAAGTTGCTGCTGCTTCGCTACAGGAGTAGCGCCTCAGACTGACGCTCCCGCTGGGGAAGAGGGAGCAGAATGGGGAGGGGGCATGACATCAGCATGAGCCCACGTGGGCGCTTCGAGGAGGACGGGCCCGAAGTTGTGGTGGTGGCGGCGGCAGCCAGTCTAGAGAGGTATGCAGAGTTTTTGCAGAGTTTTTGGAGGAGGAGAGGCTCCTCCACCAGAGGAGACGCTGGCCACGGCGCTGCTGCCCGCCCTGCATCACTTGTTACGACTAGCAGTGACAAATATGGAACCGGACATTGACCATCTCATTAGCCAAAAGCAGGCCCATACTTCCCATTGAAATAATAATAAGCTTATGTTGATTAAAATTGTTCTTCATTTTAAATATCGCATTGTTTCTTCCTGGGTTTTTTTTGCACTACAAATAAATAAGATATGTGCAGTATGCAAATCAAGTCTTTCTATGTCTTTTTAAAAATTTAATGTGTTTCAATTTTAGACAGCAAATTAATTTATAATTAATTTATTATTAATTTATAATAACTTTCCATTTAATCAAGTAAAAAAAAAAAGGACCCGGGTCCTTTTTTTTTTTTTACTTGATCCATTGGTTCATATTTTTTTCAAACTATAGTCCGGCCCCCCAACTTTCTGAGGAACAATGAACTGGCCCCCTGTTTAAAAAGTTTGAGGACCCCTGATGTAAAGTAATACACATTACAATATGAAGAGCCACCGCCCCTGCTGCAGTAAGACCATTAAGCTCAGAGTCTAAAATTACCTAACTGCAGCACTGTGGAAAAGAATGTCATCCTTGTCTTTAGATAAGATGACTAGACACCAAATGGGCAGTCAAGTTTACCACAATAATAGTGAGCACCTACATAGCACTTCAGTGTGTGCAAAACCCTTCATGTACATTAAATCCCAGTACTCAAAGCTGCAATGCATATCCACAAATTCCCCAAATTGGTCAGATTTTCCAATTCCAATTTAAAAATGTCAGACTTGTTAATATTTATTGGTTGTTTTGATTTTGGTAAGTTCCAAATACAAAACTGGATAAGCTGTCAGCTATCAAATACTAATTATCACTGCAATTTGTTGATCAAGTCTTGTCAGAGACAAAAAAAAAAAGGCATAGCAATTTATCTATCTACTCCTATATATAAGCAAAGTCCCATTGTGTTAATCACACCATGGTGGTTTTATTTTAAAGGAAAAGCAGACATGGGGCCCCAGTCCAACATTGAGCTCCCAGTCCAGATCAGGATGTCACATCAGTTTCTTGTCAACTCCACTGCTCTTTGGACCCAAAGGTTCTGTTTGCAGTAAACAGCACCATCACTGGCAAATAGAAACCAAAGGGTGATTTTGGGTGGGAAATCAATGTGGGGTCCAATCCGGATTGGGAGTGCAGTGCTGGATTGAGGCTCCGTAGCTTCTTTTTCTTGATAATAATAAAAGTTGTGGACTTTTTAAAAAGCATGATAAACTTGATGTGTACTTTGGCCCATAGTGTCTCAGCAAACTAAATATGAAAACTTATTAACTGTGATTACCGTTGGTGATCTCTTCTATGGGGTCCTGCAAAGTGCATGTCTAATTTGTATACAGTCATGCCTTGGATTGAGAGCATAATTCGTTCCGGAAACGTGCTTGTAATCCAAAACACTCTTATATCAAAACGAAATCCCCCCAAAAAAAATTTGTACAGAGATTTTTAATTTAAGCCGTACTAAGTACTTGTATTGCAAGACGTTGCTTGTATATCAAGTAAAAAATAAATAAATAAATATTTAAAAATTTGCTTGTCTTGCAAAACGCTCTCAAACCAAGTTACTTGCAATCCAAGGTATTACTGTACGTTTAAAGGAAATGCGAATTGTTCTACTTCTATGGAAAATTGTTAGAAACCCCTTCTAATCATGTGTGTGTGTGTGTTGTACGTTGGTGTGTTTGTGTGTTTTGTTTTTTAAATACAGCTCATCCACCACTCCAGGAGTGAGAAATATTAATGTTATCACCGGTATCCATAATGCATGCACTACAAAAAAGCTCAGATCTGGAACTTTAGCTCACACATACTGAAAATGATGGGATGCCAAGCCCAATCATATGCGTGTTTACTTGCAAGTAAAATCCAGTGTGATGTAGTGGTGAGAGTGTTGGACTGGGACTCGGGAGATCTGGGTTCTAGTCCCCACTCGGCCATGAAACTCACTGGTGACTTTGGGCCAGTCACTGACTCTCTGCCTAACCTACCTCCAGGGATGGGGACTCGGACTCCAGGACTCGACTCATGAGTCGGACTGAGTCCCCCCTCTGACTCGAGTCAGACTCGAGTCCCAATATTTTTAATGGGACTCGAGACTCGACTCGGGACTCGAGACCAAGGACTCGTGTTCCAAAATTGTGTTCCTCAAATGCAACATGGATAGGTTTTAGGAAGTACAGCAAGTTTATTTTTTAAAATCATTATCCTAAAATGCAACCTTTCAGACATTTTGGGTTTGGCTGCCTCTGCCTGCCTCTTTGGGGTTCCCTGCCTCCTCTGCCTACTTGGTCTCTTCTTAACCAGTTCCACAGTTTGAATTGTCCAAGACAAAGGTCTCTGCCTGCCTGTTTTGGGGTTCCCTGCCCCCTCTGCCTGTCTGGTTATTTTGGGTTTGTCTGCCTGGTCTATTCTTGCCAAAATCAGTTGAACAGTTTTGAAATAAAAAGGCACACTTGTGCCTAGAATTTATTTAAGCCACACATCTGAAATAGCCTTATTTTGTTGGGAAAAAACCCCATTGATTTTAATAGGGACTCGTTGAGTCAGCTTTGGGAGTGACTCGTGACTCGTGACTCATGAGTCACCATTTTGGACCAAGGACTCGGACTCGAGACTTGGGTCCAAAGACTCGTGACTCAACTCGTGACTCGAAACCAAGGACTCTTCAACATCCCTGCCTACCTCACAGGGTTGTTGTGAGGATAAAATGGCGAGGAGGAGGATTATGTAAGCCACCTTGGGTTCCTTGCAGGAAAAAAGGCGGGGTATAAATATAATAAATTAATAAATAAAATCCAACTCAAATGATTGTGCATAGGATTGTAGTTTTATGCTGCGATCCTATGCACACCTACTCGCAAATAAATACAGTAGATCTTACTGCCAAGTATGCATGATAGGGTTGCGTTGGTAATCATGCATTACTGCACTGGGCTGCAGCTTGAGCCTTTTGCTAATATTTTATGAATTCACAGTACCCTTTGCTTGAAATCAGCACTTAGGTGGCCAAGGTCTGTTTAGATGCCAGTGCATAATCAGACACTTCAGAATTTCAAGCATTGTCTTCAAGGGCACATAGGAAATATTTTCTATGGAGAAGCAATTTTTATTTATCCCCATAGGACTATATGATGCCAGAAAGGGGAGAGAACACCTGCATCTCCACTAGGACACCTGCTTATACAATGAATGCCACATCGCTAGTACAGCCGCAGTCTGTCAGTGAGGGGGGGGGGGGAGTTGCAGACTGCTAAGAAAATTAGTCTGCGAGATCACAACATAGGCAGCAGAGCTTTGACTCCAGCAAAGATCTCACCTGCGCCCTCATACTTAACTGTTGAAAAGCATTGCAGTGCTTGCTATTTTAGTAAAAAAAAAAAAAAAAAAAAAAAACCTGTTATATTTAATTGTTGCTTATTTTTGTTCTTTTTTTAGGGTGGGGTGGTGGTCCTCATGTGGCATGTTGGTTTTCCCCCTGAAATTGAGGATTAATGTGCAGGTTTTATTGCCACCATGAGCTCATTGGCTATTTTATTTTGTTTAGATGCTTTTAGTATCATGATGCCAAATCAAAGTATTTTGTCAGATCCTTAGGCTATATAAAATGGATTCCAAGTGCATCAACATAGCTACAGGGATTCATATTGAAGGCACACCCAGACAATAGATTTCCACGCTACTGATTCAGTGCTGTACATTGCTAAGTCACATGAGAAGCCAGTCATTCACCCACATAATATTTCATGCTAGCAAGTAGCAACAAAGGTGAAAGTGGGTATAAGACGGCTAGAAGCATTGGACATCATAGTTGTGGTACCTAAATCCCAAAGCCCCAGTTAGATACATCTGTTGTAGACATCTAGCAATAATCTGATGGGATATATTGCACCAACTACAGTTGACATGGTCCTAGAACTCAATGGCACATGAGTATTCTTCATGCTTGACCTAAATGCTTGACCTTCAGACTTGACCTAAATATCACCAACTGCAGCTAGATCCATGTTCCAGATTCATTGCTACTACATTCTCCACCCATGTTGGCCTAAGGACGTATCAGAAGTATGAGGTATCCCTGACAACAGACATTTTTTCCAGTCTGTCATCCATGAATTATTGTCAGGAATCCTGAGAATGAAACATCTTTGTACATAGCAGTTCTCAAGAGAAACATGACTCTTGATTAAAAGCAGTATTTCATCATCTGAGAAAGAGAGAGAAATATCACCTGATGGGGGAGAAAATGTAAATTGAACAAGAGTCACTAGAAATCTGTGGAAGTATGTTTTCTAAGGATGGCAAAAGCACCCAACAATGTACGTGAGATTAGAAGCCTACCAGGTCTGATCAACTGTAGCTCACGATTCATCACAGACTATTTCACACTCACAGAACCATTACAACACTTAACCCTTGGGTAGGCAACCTGGTGCCATCCAGATGTTTTGGACTACAACTCCCATAATTCCTTACCATTGGCCATTCTGGCTGTGGATTATGGGAGGAGTAGTCCAAAGCATCTGGAAGTCACAAGGCAGGGTATAAATGCTGTAAATAACTAAGGGCACAGTCCTATGCAAGTTTAGACAGAAAAAAAAGGCCTACAGCTCCCAGCATGCCCCAGCCAGTATGGATTGCACCTTAAATAAATGAATAAATAAGCGGGCTGGCAAAGGTTGCCAGGTAACTACTACTCTTGCCATCAGCCCCAGTGCCAGCAAGTAGGACATACAGGCAAAGGCTGGGGCTCTAGTAGGGCCTACTGCCACTGCCACTGCCACCATCCCTGTAGCTGGCATGTCTCAGCAGGGTGGTGGCAGGGATGATGGGATGGCTGGGACCATGTGGTGCAGCTTAACTCATGGGCCCAGCCATGTTAATTACACTAGCTGTGCTCTCAGTCTGTGTCCATTGGTGGTGGAGCTGGTGTACCTAACATGTACTTGTGATCTGGGAGCTCAGTGCCGCCACCATCTAGGGTGGCCGCTTCCATGCTGTCAAAAAAGAGGAAAGGCATCTCCAAGAATGAGGGTACAAATCTGCATAAAATTTGCATATGTCACTGCAAATTTAGAAATTGTTACTATGATTTAAATAGAAATATACAATTGGAGTATCCAATGGGGTGCTGCGCCCCTGCCAATTCTGTTGCACAGGTGAGAGCTACCACTTGCACAACAGATATTTAGTGGTTCTGGAAGCATCCGGAAACAAGCGGAAACACTACTGGAACGGGGCAGGTCAGCGATGCTCACATAAGGGAGTTCCACCAACTTGTCCCAATCCAGAAATGAACATTTCTGCTCTTTTCAGGGCTTCCTATAGGAAGTGCTAAATGTTGTTGCGTGAGTGGTGGACCCGGCTTATGTAACAGAATCAACAGGAGGGGCCGCTTGCACAACAGCCCGGTTGGATACTGCCCAATACATTCTACCATAGTGGGAAACACTGTGACCTGTATGCCTTGTGTCTTGGTGCTAACTGTTGATGGGCACCTTGTAGGCCCCTGATCTCCCTTCTTATGGTTCTTTATCTTTAAACCAGACTTAGAGTAGACACATCTTCAAACAGAGAACACCTTCAAATAGAGGACTGTCCTCTGTAAAAGAGAACACATAACCACCCTACCACCACCATGGGTAAGCAAGCAGGCAGCTTGCCTGCCAGCTAGTAAGTGGTGGAAGGAAGGTGCCAAGGGCTCCCCAAAACCTTGAGCCAGTCCAGCTCACTATTCAATTTTGAATAGCTATTCAAATTCAGAACCAGTGCAGTGTAATGGTTAGAGTGTTGGACTGGGATTCAGGAGATCCAGGTTCTAGTCCCCACTCAGCCATGAAGCTCACTGGGTGATTTTGGGCCAGTCACAGACTTTCAGCCTAACCTACCTCACAGGGTTGTTGTGAGGATAAGATGGAGAGGAGGAGGATCATGTAAGCCGCCCTGGGTTCCTTGCAGGAAAAAAGGCGGGGTATAAAATATAATAAATAAATAAATAAATAAATAAATAAAATAAGGAGCCCCACCGACATAGGAGTCACCGGCCTCCCCTGCTTATTGAAGAAAGGCGGCGTATAGAAATCTTTTAACTAAATGAATAAATATGTTCCCAAACCTGTGTTTGCTGGGGTATGTGAATCAGTGGTTCAGGGTGCAAATTTGTAAATCAGTTAAACGTTTCGATGATAAGGACGAGAACACAGTTAGCTTTTCAAAAGAAGTATGTATAGGGTAATCACTCATCTCTTCTCATTCCTATCCATGGGACTCGAAACTGCTTGAATCTGACTGGATTGTGCCCCAATTTATTAGCGTAATAATGGGTAATAGTTACATTACACTTAGGATTTCTATGCTTTTCCGTAAATTAATTTTGACGGTGCAGCGGTATAATTCTCTTAAGAAATAAATTGCAGCAATAGCTGCCTAGGTATACCGAATTAAAAGCCTTAAAGACAGGGATGTGGTCAGGAGGAATGATACCAATGCCCAGGAGAGTTGTATATAATTAGCTGTCATTTATACAGCCACTTCCTTCACCCCATACAAAATATACATAATTACTGTTTGCTAATAGTGGGTCTGCTCTAGAGAGAGAGAGAGAGAAGTGCTAGGCCCAATAAGCCGCTTGAGCGCAAGGTCCATATGCACGTATGTGTCTGTTGTTGTTTTCTTAAACCAGGGGAGAGGATTATTTGTGTATGTGATAGGGGAAAAAAATAAAGCAAAAGGAGAAAATATGCTGGTTGAATTGTTTGATCAGTAGATTCCATTTCCTGTTTTCTCTTTGATATCAAGAGCTGTTGTGTCAGTTGTTGGATGTAAGAGCCAGAAAGTACGGTAGGTATGGTGGCTGGGCTCACTGGAACATTGTAATAGGAATGGAAAATATGAAATAGTAATAAAGATCAGATGCATCTGAGCGTGTGTAGAGTGCATTTCCCTTTTCAATGGAATACCCAACTGCCAGGACTCACACATCTGGAATCTTGGGTTAAAGGCTTCCAGAATGAGCATGACTTCCATCCAGGTTTGAGAGGAGAAAGAACTAGCCACAAGACTATTGGAGAATGCCATGTGTGACAAACCCCTACTTCTAATATAGATCCACAGTGTCCCATAGAGCATCTGGTCAGTTGGCACCCTGCTGGGCAACCTGAATAGCTTTATCTAGCCTTAACTCATTTCTTTGTCCTCCAAAATGCAAACAAACCCTTAATCCCTTTTCTTGAATAGGCTGACTGGTTCCAACCACCTTGGGCTTTGGAGATGTAAGTTACAGTTGTTAAGAAGGTGGTTCCAGTCACTAGGTAATTTTCTAATTTGTTGACTTGACCACGGACATCAGAAAAGGAGACTATCACATTTTTGGACAGAGCAACTGCCAGTCTCTGCGAAGGGGCTGGCTTTTTACTGAGCAGAGAACCCCATAAAAAAAATTCCCTCTGTCCTTCTAGAGCTTTCCTATATACCATCTAATTGGAAGCCAGAGATGTGTGCATCCTCTCTCTCTCTGCAATAAACTCAGCATATGCTCAAGGGCCCAGTACTCAAGTAGGTAATATGACTAGGTAAGTTAGAATCTCCTGGGTGGTGTGGCTATGAGGGTTGTCACGATGAGCCCCTGCCTACATTTTAAAATTTACCACAACACCACTGAAGATGCACTTGGGATGTGCACCCGAGTGCACACTTCATGACATCAATGCAGTGCGGACAAACCGATTCTGCACTTTGTGTGTGCCTCCAATGAGTTCTGCAGTCTTTTAATCTGCAAGGGGTTATTCCACTCTTACAGTTTAAAGGATCGTATGGGGATGAGGAAGTTGAGATCAGCAAACATTCATCCTCCCACTTTAAACTGTGAAATGGGAGTCCCCCTAAGACAGTGTTCTCCAACCTTGGGTCCCCAGATGCTTTTGGCCTACAACTCCCAGCATGGGAGTTGTAGGCCAAAAACATCTGGGGACCCAAGGTTGGAGAACACTGGCCTAAGTACTTCATATAAATTATCTTCGGGATCTTTGCAACATCCTATAATATTGTAGGCCAAGGCTAAACCTACATTACACAAAAGGCTGGGGATACCCTAAGGCCGCTTGGTGAGCTCCTGCCAGAGTTGCAACTTGTGCTCTGCTAAGTGTTGCTTTATTTCATCACTGTACTATAATCTCTCTATAGGAAAGGGGATGCCCTCTTGGAGCTGTTTTCTCTGCAGCAGAAATCAGACACGAAGCTGTAAACGGAAACCTGGATAATGTTTTGGCGTTAAGTAAGTATCCTTGAAGTTGTAATTGTTATCTGAATAGCTAATTTGTACAGCTGTGGTCAGTTTTTAATTTTAAATGTCACGTTGGCAGTGTGAATGAAATGCATTTTGCCAGTTACCTAAATTGGAGTTGCAAGAATAGAACATTCGTCTTTATGAACGGAGAACTATTATTAAAATGAACATAAGAAAACCATATACATTACCATTTTGTTTTATTTTAGGAAGTCCATTATCCAACTCAGTAGAGTAGCTTTCTCCAATCTGAATGCCCTCTAGAAGGTTTACACTATGACTAAGGTTTGCACAACACGACAACCCATCGTGGGTAACAAGCCATGGTGGGTTGTCATGTCATGCGAACCTGGACTCGGACCATTTCCTGCAGGTTCACACCCTGACAACCTGTGCTTTGTTCTAGGGGTTGTTGTACCCACAGTGGGTTGTCATCTCATCAAAAAGTGATCGCAAAAAGTTATCTATTTGACAGCTAGTGACACAGCTGTCACTAGCTCCAAGTGGCACATTGGAGGGGTTATCACTGGTTCATCCACCCCTTCTTGCAAATCCAACTTAAAAAACCTACAAGAACAATATTTTCCCACATTGGGGGCACAAATTATTATTTTTTTAAAAGGGTGACGAATCGCCTGGGTACTTTGAAGGGGCTGTGTCACTAGCTCTTAAATAGGAGATCACTTTTCACCATCTCCGAAAAAAGAAAAAAATGGGTAAAAGCCGTGGTGAGCACAAAAGGACTCATGATTGTGGAGGGAGGGAAAACAAGACAGGTCCTGCTGCAGGGTCCCCTGGGAGAACCGAGAGGGAGGGAGGGGGCGAACAACCCATGGTGAGCCCAATCATCTGTTGGGCACACAGCAACCATCCCACTGTGGCTTGTTCCCACGGTGGGTTGTCACGATGTGCAAATACTAGAAGTGGAGTTCTCGTAAGTTTTATTTTACATGCCCTTCAAAATTACAACTTAAATAAAGGGAAAGGGAAATCCCATTCGAGAGACAACTAGGTCAGATTTGACTGGATGTCTTGAGAGTTATTTGTTTATAGAACAAATAATATAGAACGAGAGCCAGTGTGGCGTAGTGGTGAGAGTGTTGGACTGGGACTCGGGAGATCCGGGTTCTAGTCCCCGCTCGGCCATGAAACTCACTGGGTGACTTTGGGCCAGTCACTGACTCTCAGCCTAACCTACCTCACAGGGTTGTTGTGAGAATAAAATGGAGAGGAGGAGGATTATGTAAGCCGCCTTGGGTTCCTTGCAGGAAAAAAGGCGGGGTATAAATATAATAAATAAATAAATTCATCCATTGCAGCTTTTATTCTGGGCTTTATAGGAGCTATCCGTGGTGCTGTACTCCATCCCCAAAATATGTCCTCCACCACGGAGCACCATGGATGGCTCCTATAAAGCTCAGAATAAAAGCTGCAAAGGATAGGGAGCCCCACTGACATAGGAGTCACCACCACCACCCTCCCCTGGCTAGATGGACCAATGGTTTGACTGGGCATAAGGCAGCTTCCTATGTTCCTAAGCTGCCCTCAGGCATCTTAATTCAGTTGCTGCTTGTAGAATTATCCCTGCAAAAGCTACATGGATAATGGAGTAAGGTCGCAATCCTATGCAAGTTCAGACAGATAAAAAGGCCTACAACTCCCAGCATGCCCCAGCCAGCTATGCTGGGAGTTGTAGGCCTTTTTTCTGTCTAAATTTGCATAGGATTGCGCCTTACAGTGTGTGTGTGTGTGCGTGTGCGCGCACACGCAGTGCGCGTGCATGTGTGTGCGTGCCCCTACTCTTTGGGATGATTTCAACATATCACATTGGGTTGTTTCCAAGTGTGTGTGTGTAAATGGAGGGAGGGTGTAGCAAACTAGGAGATTTCTTAATGCAAACATTCATTCTCTGCATGCTCCGCCCATAACCAGAATTTTAAAAATTAAATCCAATAAAGTTCCAATGCCTATAGTTCCTTGCTGCAATTGGGAATGGCATTTGGAGGTGGGGGGGTTGTTTAAATGAAAGGCAGGTGTGGGAGGCTTCAAGTGAGATTTGCAGGTAGAGGATTAATTAATCATTTTCCTACAGGTTGTATTTTCTGATGAAAGAAAATTGCCCTCCCACAACTGCTTTTCAGACCATGGGTGTTATATTTTCCCCACTGGTGGGAAAACACCTCGAGGAACGCGAGTTTGGTCAGAAAAATGACTTATTGAAAAAGAGAGAGTTAAAACTCCTTTTATTGTCACGCCTCTTCTGATCCAGTTTGCTGCAGCCCACAGCCGTTTCCCCCCCCCCATTTTTTTAAAAGCCAAGATGCAGTCATGTCTGCTGTGGAACATTTGGGGCACAATCCTATGGCCGCTAGACACTGTCTAGATGGCCATAGGATAGGTGGGAGTTCCAGCTCAGACCTCAGGGACTCTGACCTCAGAGCACCCTCCCTCCACCCTTGCAGCCAGCATGCTTTTTCTGGAGAAAGAACTTCAGAGCGGGGGGGGGAGGGGGGAGGCTCTGCCGGGATACAATGTATTCCAGCAGCGCCTCGGCCCCTCCTCCTCACGAGCAGGGACAAAACACTTATATGGCTGAAATTGGCTGTCTAGGCGTTTTGCTGGTGTCTTTCTGTCCTCGACTGGATGCCCCCAATCCTCCAAGCTCAGAAGGTTATGGGCAGCCACACTGGACAGCGCTGATCATTTGTAGCTAAGAATTACTACTACTACTACTACTACTACTACTTTTAGTACTAGCATTTTCACACCACTCTTCAGCTGAAAAAGGCTCCCAGGGCAATCAATATGACACTCTGAGACTTACAAGCTAAAAGACACTGCACAAAAGGAAAAGGGATTGGGAGGGAGGAGGAAAAAGGCAAACTCAGTCACTAATTCTTCATTACATTGTTTTTATAAGTGTTCTTTCTGGCAAGAAGGAGGGAAGCAAGCTCTGTGCAGCTGCTCAGTGGCCTTTGGTCCCCTGGCCAATGGGCGAGGAGGACAGCATGTGCTTTTCCCTTCAGCTCTGCAGTCCCAAGGTAACTATCGCCTTGGCTCTCAGGGCCTTTTGGAAATCCAGTTAGAAATCATCATCTGCATCCTGCTAAGGATCGCAAATCCAACTGAATGGGGCACGTTTTAGTTGTTTTTCACTTCATTTATGTGAATCTCTCTGTGTGTGTGTGTGTGTGTGTGTGTGTGTGTATTATATACACCAAAGTCTAAGCAGACACCATTACCATGATAAATCACTTTTTAATCAGTAATAATTTTGCACTAAGTGCTGCGTTAAATGCCCTTTGTTTCACTACTTAAACTGTCAAGGCAACTAACAATGGGAGTTGTAGACTAGGGCCTGTCATTAAGAGTAGGAAAGGGGGGGGAGAGAGAAATCAATACAATTTTTAATTAAGGATGCCTCATGACTAAGCTCTTAAACAAGGAATTCTCCTTGTCAGAACATCTAGCCTTTACACCCTGTTCCATATACTGTCAGCTCAGAAGTAAACTGGCAGGAAAACAGAAGGGATTTGTTGTGGTCTCCTTTTTCAAGCAAGGAAAGGAAGGGCATGTCAGGGGAGATCCTAGAGTGGCCATCCACAACCTACCTGGCACCCTCCAGATGTGTTGAGAGCCAGTGTGGTGTAGTGGTGAGAGTGTTGGACTGGGACTCAGGAGATCGGGGTTCTAGTCCCCACTCAACCATGGAGCTCACTGGGTGACTTTGGGCCAGTCACTGACACTCAGCCTAACCTACCTCACAGGGTTGTTGTGAGGATAAAATAGAGAGGAGGAGGAGGAGGATTATGTAAGCCGCCTTTGGTTCCTTGCAGGAAGAAAGGCGGGGTATAAATATAATAAACAAACAAACAAACAAACAAACAAACTCCAATTGTCCCCACCCAGTATGGCCAATGCGAATGTTGGCTTGGGGTGATGGGAGTTGTAGTGCAACATATCTGGGGTGGGGCCACCAGGTTGGGAAAAGCTATTCTAGAGGAATCCGGTGCTCAGATCTCTCTAAGCTCAAGTGGGTTTGTCAGGCACAGGATAAAATATGGAAATATTGATGTTCTTTGACATTACTACGGAGATCTCCCCTTAAAGTCTTTTTGAAATTATTTGATAGACTGCAAAATAGACGTTCTTGTTGGTAGTATTTCACAATATAGATTTTTGTGTGTGTCGGTAGAGAAGAAATATATATTTCATTTCTTTAATTCTTCCTGAAGTAATTTTTATTATTAGTTGTTGTACTATTAACTGCCTTGGGCTGTCTTGTCTTTGTTTTGTCATCCTTCTTCCTTCGCAGTGATGTTCCTCTTCCTCTTTTTTTATGATTTTCTGATACTGGTTTGGCTTTTAGCCTATGTAAGGGAAATTGCTGGTTAGTTTTGTTCACTGGTTAGTTTTGTTCCCTCCGTGGCCATGGATGACAACAAACAAATTGAAGCCATTTGCTTATGTAGCCAAAAGAGCATCATCCATGTGCAAAAGGGGATGTATCAGCAGGTTCGGGGGAATCGGCAAGGTCTGTAGAAGTACAAAACCATCTTTAGGGGAGGAAACCCCTACGGGGTGGGTGAGGACCCCAAAATAGCCCAATGAGGCCCAAGTATTCTCAGTGGCCACAAAATGCTGACTGATTCTGGAAGAGGGGGAATGGAATGGAGTATTCTGAACTCTACACTGTAACATTTTATTGCAGTTCCCACTTCTAAACTAAGTCATGGCTCTTCCCTAACATGTTTGTTAGCTATAGTGAAACGTGCCCTTCATCAACATTAATGCTTCTTTCCCACCAATGAAAAAGCAGCATTTCTGGGGAGATTTTGTCTTTTGATCTCCTCTCTCATCTAATGTAATTGTCCACTGGCAGAAGCGCTGTGAGGTGCAGAATAAAGTAATGACGCTAATCTGATTTTCCACCCCGCAACCCCAGGATCTCTGTGCCCTTTTTGTATTAGGTTCCTAATGAGATTCTCCAGTCTGCATTCCAGCAACTGGGCTGAGTGTGTAGGGAGGGGTTTAGTGTTGCTCACAGGGGATTGCCTCCATTTACATTTCATCCTTAATGGATGCAAACCTGCCTGCCCTTGAGTGACAAGGAGGCATCCCTTTCCTCTTCCAAAAGACAGCCTCAGGTGGGGATAGAGCATCTCGCTTTGTGTGCTGCAAGGCAAAACTGAACGTGATGTTCCTGAGATACTGCAGAAAACAAACAAACGCAGGCACCATGGCACTTGACTGGCATTCTCTCAGGTGACCAGCCTGGGAAGGTCCCTCTCCTCACCCAGTTATGACTACCTCAAAATTCAGTGTCATCTTTCAGCATCACTTCCAGGTAAGCTGGTCCACTGAATAATAAAATAAATGGAACTCTAGAGATACAAACATACGAAGCTGCCTTATACTGAGTCAGGCTGTTGGTCCATCTCACCCAGCATTGACCGGTAGCGGCTTTCCAGGGTTTCAGGCAGGATTTTTTTCCAGCCCTACCTCAAGATTCTAGGGATTGAACCTAGGACCTTCTGCATGCAAAGCACGTGCTCTTCCACTGAGCCATGGCCCTTCCAAACAAGATTGGATCTTGTTTTATGGTCGAGCTGTATAACAGCAGAACCTTCCATTGAAATCAAGGCCTGGAGCAAAGCAAGGCAGTTTACACAGCCCACATGTGTGGTTTGGCCCTGATAAACTAACAAGGATACAAATAGATATGGAGGTCAACTACACTTTTTGACTAAAAGATGCCCTATTAGATGGCCAGGAAGCCAAATTGAACAACAAGGAGTGCTCTCTTTGCTCCCAAGCACTTTTTCTATAGGAGGCCTGCACAAAATTGTGACCCACTGAGCAAAATACAGCCTACTGATCATGTACCGAGCTGGAAAAGGTGCAGACAGAAAAGGGCAATGGAAATGAGCAAGGGGCTGGAGCAACGCCCCTGTTAGGAAAGGTTACAATGTTTGGGGCTACCGAAAGCATGATACTGAGCTTCTGACTCAGGAAGTCTGTTTTATGTATTTGATTCCTGCAGATGCTAATCTGGGCCCTTCCCCCCACCCCGAGATGCAGCATTGGGTTCAAAGGGGCAAGTAATGGCTTTAATGTACAGGTGAGGGGGGTGTTTGTTTTTTAAACCCGCTGAGTTGAAAAAAGTACAAATGAGGACTAAAGGGAATCTTTATCATTTTATTTCACTAAAGCCTTGAAGAGCTATTTAACCGCTTCAGCTGTGTTCTCCATGGGCAGAGGTCCGCATCACAGAAAGCACCATACATAATTCACTAGATGAGAGCCCAGGAACTAAGCAAAGAGACTAAATTACCTACCAGCTGAAGAAAAGGTGTTCCCTTCAGGTCAAGGTTGAAATTGGTAGTAAACCAGCATGAAAGAGATCACATCAGACTCTGTGTAGATGCCTTGGTTGTATCTGGCCTGGGTAGTTTCATTACAAACCCCTATTAAAATTGCGACGTTATTTACAAGTCATATTTACTCTCCGGTGAAGTTGACCGATGACTATGTGGAGTGGATGAGGGGAAGGCCATCGACTGTTTATAAAGCCGCCATTGATTCTGTTATGAAAGGCCAAACAATGGCAGTCCAATAGCCGCCGTGTATTCTGTTCACAGGGGTGTCCTGTCAGAGGTGTGAGGCATTATAACTTAGACTGAATACAAAAAACACCTCATTACTTCACAGGACAGGAAACGCAGCTAGTTATCGGCAGCAAGTGTGACTTCAGGAGTACAGTTCATAGGGAGTAGATGCCATCTGGCTGTCATTAAGTGGCTGATTGGGCCTTTCTGTGATTGACTGGTGATTGATTGACAGGTATTCAAGAAAGGAAAGCAATGGACTGTGCATGTCAGCTAGACATGGGAGCCTTTTGTTTCAATCCAGCCGCATGTATTGTTTCAATCTTATACAGGTAACGTTTTCCATGGGGGCTTTCCCTCTCGTTTTTATTTTTGCTCCCTGTATGCTGCTGAAGCCTCTGTTTGAGGTTACATTGGAAGCATGAGAGATGGGGGCAGGGGGAAAAAAAAAATACAGTAAAGGAAAAGGCAAAAGAAAATTAAAAAGAAGAGTTATGGCCTGAACTTAGGAGCCACTATATGTTGACGTATGGCTGACAAACAGCTCTATGGGTCAATGTCATGAAAAGGAGGAAATCTAGAAGATGCCCTAATATGATTATAGTCACTATAGCAGTAAAAGAGCCAAGAGAATCCGTGGTGATCAAACTGATAGGGTCATTGCAGTGAGAAAATCCTCAATGTACTGAAACACATGTTTGATTTTTTTTTTAAAAAAAAAACTTTAGTTAAAGGGGAAAATATCTGAATCAACAAAGAATTCAGTGGTTGGCATCTGTAGTTTTCTGCAGCTGTATACATCAGTAGTCAATAAGACTACTGCTTCTTTAAAAAAAAAAAAAAAAGATGGTCTCCAAGCAGTTTATGAAGTGATAGATCATATATAAATAGGTTGTTTGCTCTCAGTACAGATGCCATCATTACTAACTACTTTCAGGCTCTTTGAGAGCTAAATAATTCCGTAATGCATCATTGAACATTTAGTTGCTTCGATAGCAGATGGTTTCAGGGGTCCATCTGCTCATAGCAATGTTCTCAACAAGCCCCCTTCACCTTCACCAAAAGGTTCGGAAGCATCAGAATATTCATTCTTCACCACAGGTGCCGTCTTTTGGAGCCCGCCATACACAGAGAATGGGGTAGCCACCTTTTATTCAGGAAAAGGTGGCTAGATCCAGTGCATATAGTAAGTGTCAGCATAGCACACACAGATACACACACACAATTGGAAGTAAGTCTGATTATCTGTTTAAAAAAAACTCTGTCCACTGAAGGAGGGATGGGTGAGACATTTGCTCCATTGAGGGGTTTTAAAAATGCATTTATCCAATTCACACCTTATAGACCTGAACACGATTTGCAGTCAGAAATCCATACCTTTCCAAGTGTACCACAAAACAGAACTAAAATGCATCCTTCAACATGCGCACATTTGAAAAATGCACAAAGAAAAAGCAGTATTTCCAAAATGTACACAAACATGCTTTAATCAATGGGTGCATACATCCAAATATGCATATGTTTAAAAATGTGCACCAAAATGCAACATTAATGCATACATTACGAAAAATGCATACATATTTCTGTATGGATTTTTTTTTAAAAAATGACAAACTTGTGTGGAAACAGGACAGAATGAGCTTGACCTCAAAAAACCAAGAACCTTGGTGGGACTGAGATTGACAGATCCGTCTATCTCTACACTGAAGTGTTCTTAGGATTGGGTATTAGGGAGAAGCAGTGGTGCAGTGGTAAATTTTGAAGTGCAGGCATGTATCATGACAGTCCCCATTGCTGTGCCCTGAAGAAGACTCCAAAAATTCAGGCAGCTTGTTGATCCATATCAACTAACCAGTTCTAGCAGTTTGGGGGCAGTAACCAATGGGGTGCTGGGCCCCTGCCAATTCTGTTCCACAAGCGAGACCCACCGTTTGCGCAATGCAGATTTAGTGTTTCCAGGAGCAACCAGAAACTAGCGGAAATGCTCATGTCTGAAATGGGACACATCAGCGGAGCTCGCAAAAAAAAAAAAAAAAGCTCCACCAACCTGTCCTGATCCAGAAATGAGCGTTTCCACTCATTTCGGGGCTTCCTATAGGAAGCATTAAATGGCCCCATTGGATACTGCCCTTCATCTCCACCAGAAGCAGGTTTTCTCCCCCTTAAAGCTAATGGGTCAGGCAGTGCAATCTTAGGGCCGCTAGACAGCATCTAGATGGCCACAGGACTATTCAGAATCCCAGCTCCAACCTCAGAAGCTTGCTCCGAGGTCGGAGCTGGGACTCTGTGCTCGGAGCACCTGCCCCGCCCCCCAGGCAGCATGAAAAGAACCATGGCAGCTGCTTCTCTGAGGTCGCAGATGCAAGGTATCCTGGCGGCACCTCAGCCTCCTTCCTTTTGTGCTCTGAGGTGCGACACTTAGCTGAAATCAGCCATTTACGGTAAGTGTTTTTACACGGCAGGAGGAGTGCAGAGGCAACCTTCACCTCCGCGCTTCTCCCACCTTGCATAGGATACCAATAATCCTCCAAGTTCAGAGGCCATGGGCTTCTGAAATGGATTGCACCCTTGATTGCCCATTTAAGACAAAGCCACCCCAAAATACACAAGAATATATCGTTGCTGTAAAAATCCCTCCCCAACCCTGCCAGCTACTGTGAGGACCGCAGCTAAGCTCAGAGGGAACAGGGAAGCCTGAGGGGGGTGGGGGTGGCAGATGATGTCAGCATCCCCACTAATTAAACAGCGTCCATGCTGCATCCCTGTAAGCCCTGCTTCACTACACCACTGGGGTGAAGATGGAATTATATGTTAGGGAGAAACAGGACTGCTGGCAACAACAGCAGTCCTGCTGCTGTGGGCGGTTCACAACTGTGTTGTGAACCGCCCAGAGAGCTTCGGCTATGGGGCGGTATATAAATGAAATAAATGAAATGAAATGAATGAAACAACAACAAAAACCCCAGCAACAACCAGCATCCCCATATCTACTTCTCCTCCATACATAACCTGTAGGATCTCTTACCCCACTCATAACATCACAAAACCCAGCAATGCACCACCACCAGCAACGGATGAAATGAAGTGAGAGCAGGCAATTGCACGCCATGTTGATATCAAGCACTGGGCAAATAATGCATGGTACTGGACAAATTCATGGAGGAGAAGGCTATCAATGGATACTAGTCCTGATTGACTATGTGCCTCCTCCAATATCAGAGGCAGTATGCCTATGTATACCAGTTGCTGGGGAACATGGGTGGGAGGGTGCTGCACTCATGTCCTGCTTGTGGGTTTCCCGTGGGCAGCTGGTTGGCCACTGTGTGAACAGAATGCTGGACTAGATGGACCCTTGGTCTGATCCAGCAGGGCTCTTCTTATGTTCTTATGTATCCGCATGGGGAGTTGATCATCTGTAGTGACCAACCACACAGAGAAGCAAACGTTACAAACTGACCGGCGACCTATTTCCTTTGCATTGCACTGATACAGTGATGGTGGCTTCACCCTATGGCACGCTATTGCACATGGTAGCTTACCACGAGGCCCATACTGAGATTATAAGCAGTCGCTGAGCAAGTGCTTGGGCCTTCTGAAACTATCAATTAACAGTTATGCAACCTGAGATACCTATAAAAACAGGAGCAGTGCAGATTTCTGGAGTGCTGAATCCTATGCATATTTAGAGAGAAAAATGGCCTATAACTCCCAGCATGCCCCAGCCAGCCATGCTGGCTGGGGCATGCTGGGATTTGTAGGCCTTTTTTTCCATCTAAACATGCATAGGATTGCACCTTAAGACATAGAGTAGCTGCACCAATGATTAACTCTGAGGTGAGTGAAACATAGAACTATATAAACACATTTTTTGCAATTGACTGATGAGAGATATGTCACTATATCAGCCATTTGTCAGCCTGCTAATATCTCCACACCAGCATCACTCTTCCTCACAGCAAAGCAGAGGGAACTCTGAAGAAGGTGACTGTTCCTCCACCCTGGCAGAAATGCTGATTATGCACTCAAGAAAGGACATAGCAGTCACGTCTTTTATTAGAGTTCTTTGTCTTCCTCTACAGGAGTGATACACACAGAGTAGTTCCGGACGTTATTCTGAAACAAGATGAGCAGGTGAATGAGGAACTCGTGTGTCCCATTTTTCATGCTTCAGCATAACTTCCAAAGGGGGAAGCCGTACAGCTCTCCCATGGGGAGATTGGTGCACTGCTTCCAGGACTTGGGCCCATAGCTTTCTCGAGGTCGATAGCTTCTGCTTTTGGATGTAGAAAGGCCACAAATACAGGCATGAGAAAGTTAATGAGACAACTTCCTTGCATTAAAAACTCCCTGCAAACAGAAAAACAGCACAGCATGGGGGAGGCTGCCTAGAACCTGAAGTGATCTTTTGTTTTCAGTTGCAGGGAATTTGGGGGAGCATTAAACATGGTATTCCCTACCTTAGGGGCAGGCAACCTTTTTTTTTTCTGTCAGGGGCTGCATTCTTCCATAGGTAATCTGTCAGGGGCTGCATGTCGGTGGTGAGTGGGGCAGAAACCAGCAGTGGTCAGAAGCAGAGCCAAAAGTGAGTGGGTCATCCCTTTTCTCTTTCTGTCACCCCCTTCTCTCTTTCTCCCTCTAACCTTCCCACACAGTGGGCTGCTAGGGAATGGACAGTTGCTCTTGACAGAGATCCAAACTGATTGCAGGCAGATGACCCCCTGGAGAAGATTGGGCAGGTGGCATGGGGAGCTGCAGGGGGTGGAGAGCAAGGGGAAGTCCCATTGCGTGAGTGGAGGCTGGCTTGGATTTAACCCCTTGTGACCCAGCAGGTTTTTGTCAGGTGTTTGACAATACCCTCCCCCCCATGCAGTATCCAGTATCAGAGGCAGTATGCCTATGTACTCCAGTTGCTGGGGAACATTGGTGGGAAGGTACTGCTACATTCATGTCCTGCTTGTGGGTTTCCTGTGGGCAGCTGGTTGGCCACTGTGTGAACAGAATGCTGGACTGGATGGACCCCCGGTCTGATCCAACATGGCTCTTCTTATATTCTTATGTTCAGTTCCATGCAGGCAACACAAACAAGTGGTTGAATCCAGACTTAGTCATCGCTAGAGTACACACACTGAAATCAATGGGACTTATTCGTCACGACTAACTTAAGTCCCATTGATTTCAGCGGACCTGAAATATTTAAAAATGGGATTTTGGCAGGTGCATCTTGTCACATAGAAATCAACAAGTGGGACCTGCAGCACAATGTTGCAGTGCAGAATGTTGCTGTTCAAGCCATTACATTACATTCCTCCTTCCCTTGCTTGGTTTTCCATTTCTTTCCCCAGCAGCCACTCGGTATTCCATAGCTACTGAGCATGGTCAGTTCTCATTGGGCTGCTTTGGGGGTTCTTTCCCTTAGGATTTCCCCCCTCAAGATTTTGTGTTCTGAGAATCTTGGGGTTCTCCAAAGCCTCCTAACACCTTCCACTTGTGTGTGAATGGTGTGTGTGAGTGGTGCCATCTTAGCTACATAAGCAACGGCACCCGCAGCTTGAACACCAGAAATAGAGCCAATGATGATCAACTATTGAAGTAAGAGGAATCCAACCCTCTTTTACCTTTGGCCACCCTATGAACACATGCTGTTGTTGTCAGGTTGCTCTGTTTTTGGCTCTGGGCACTGGCTGGATAAGCACCTGTCAATACATTAAACAAAGAAGAAAAAAAGGAAGCATCCCTGATTTTTAAAAATATTTTATCTGCCCGTCACCATCCATTTTATAAGCTCATTCTTCATTGTGTGTGGCAGCTACTAAACGTGCTACTGGATGAAGTTCTACAGCTGTTTAGGGAATATGCTCCTCTCCCCACCTCTGCATAAGTATATAGTTGCATTCTTTCCCCTTCCATTTTACTACATACTATAAATCATGGCTGCAAACAGCACCCACAGTAAAATATTGTCATGTAAAATCATCCCGCCCCGAAGGTTTTATTTGCATTGTGCTCAAGAGTTAATGTGTCAATAAAAGGATATGATTTCACCTGTACCACTCCAAATAGATGGGTCCCGCTTTACAAGCTGTGTCTCTAGTCCCTGCCAATTTGCATCTATTCTACACAATGCACCTGTGTGAGCTGGATGGAAACGAATGGGAGTTGAGTGACAGCAGGAGAGGGGCTTGCATGGAAGAACCTCTTGGAGGACTGGATTTTATCCTAATTATTATTATTATTATTATTATTATTGTTGTTGTTGTTGTTGTTGTTATTGTTATTATTATATTTTACAAGGTTTATATACCGCTCCATATCCTGGTATGGCGATTTCGGAAGGGTGAACAATAAAAGATAAAAAAGATAAAACAATAAAACAATACGTTAAAAACAGAATCAATAAAATGGTGGTTGGTTAGTTCAGGAAGTTTCCCTAACAGAGTTCACTACAAGTGAATTCTCTGAGTGCGGATCTGTATGTAGCCAAAACAGCACCATCCACACAGAAGATGGAGCGATCAGTGGGCCCGGGGAAAGCCCAAGGCTTGCAGAACTACAAACATTACAAACATTTATCCCAAATGGGGGCGGGGGGACCCCAAAACAGCCCAATAAGGACTGAGTGTAGGGATGCGTGAGAAATTAACACAATTGAGTGTTTTTTGGGTTGTTGTTGATGTTGTTATTGTTGCTTTTACAGATTTTACCTAACTCGCACCTCCTGAGCCTTTCAGAGAATGTGTCACAAAATATGAATGTAACATTTACTGTTGATAAGAATTCATTGTATTTCATAGGAGTGCTATAATCTGTGTATGTCAACTGTAAGTAGAGTGATTAGCTATGTACAGCATGCTATAAGCTAGCTTTAAGTACAAAAATGTGTTCTTGGAACTAGGGCCAAGAAGCTTGCCACAGGTGGGTTGGTTAATTCTTGGAAGTAAAAAGCTCTTTACCTCATGAGGACATGGACCTTCGCAAGGGTGCTTCTGAAGTTAGCTGTAAGCCTGGATGCATTATGGAGAGGCCCTTCTGAGATCATGAATAGGAGCTACTATGACTGAGTCCAGAAAGTCAAGGTGCACAGATGTGTAGTAAGATAAAGGAATGAGAGCTATTGCTAGGTACAATGTTATAAGTGGTAAGATTTTGCATTGGTTGACCAGAGAGATCCTGGAAGAACAAGAAGCCTACCAAACATGATTACATGAGCTGTGCCAACCATGTCTGCCAGATAGGTAACTATAACATCTTAATGATGACTGCTTTGTTGGTAGAGAGGAACAGAACTTTAATTTGATTAAGAAATATGCTAGACACTATTTCTATTATGTTTATTATTTTCTAATCATCCTCATAGGATATTATGTAGTAATGTGTTTTGCTTATTTTATCATTGCCTCTCCCGACCCAAACCTACCTGGATACTACATGCAACATCTGAGGCCTTCCTCCAAGTGCCACCTCCAAGGGAGGTTCGGTTGGTGGCCACAAGTAAGAGGGCCTTCTCAGTGGCGCCCCCCGCCCGATTATTTATTTATTTATTTATTATATTTATACCCTGCCTTTTTTCCTGCAAGGAACCCAAGGCAGCTTACATAATCGTCATCCTCCTCCCGTCCATTTTAACAACCCTGTGAGGTAGGTTAGGCTGAGAGTCAGTGACTGGCCCAAAGTCACCCAGTGGGTTTCATGGCCGAGTGGGGACTAGAACCCGGATCTCCTGAGTCCCAGTCCAACACTCTCACCACCACGCCACACTGGCTCTCCCTACTGAGGCCCACCTGGTGCCAACTCTGTTATCCTTTCGGCGCCAGGTTAAGACTACCCTCTATGCTGAGGCATTTAATAGCATTTAATGGCTCTTTATGGCACATGGGGGGGGGGTTATGGCAGCTGTTTTTAACAGTTCTAGATGTATTAAGTTGTTTTAGTTGTTTAAATTGTTTAAATTCAGTTTTTAAATTTTTGTAGTGAAATTTTATGATGTTATTTATTGTATTTGTATTTTGTACTGTATTTTATTGTATGCTATAAATTGTTGTAAGCAGCCCAGAGAGCTTTGGCTATTGGACGGTATAGAAATGAAGTAAATAAATCATCATCACCATCATCATTGCAGAGTTTTGTTATTCTCTAACACTGTTTGAGCAATAAATATATATTTTGTGGTACCACTTTGTGTTGTTTAGCTTGAGAGCTGTTTCAGGGACCACAACCCAAATAAATTACTTCTTGAAGCCCAGAACACTCCACTGGGATTTACTGTATGCATCTGTTGCTATGTGGGGTCTGTCTATACGAGGCACTGTTTTCTCTCTAGGTCTGGTGAGTCACAGACACACCTGTTCAAGTAAGGGAAACAAGCTAGTTGGATGAAGCGGGAATGGCTTACCCATCTCAAATGGACGGAGTTATGTTCGAAAATCTGCATTTAGAGCCTGGTCAGATTTTAACTGATATGCCACTTTACTGCTATGATTTTATTATTTTTAGTTCTGTTTTGCCATTTTACCTTGTATTTTGGATTGGATTTGGATTGTTGGTTTTGAGGGGAGGTGTTGTAAGATAGTTTGGGTGCTTTTAACAGAAAAGTGGGGTACAACAACAACAACAACAATAATAATAATAATAATAATAATATTATTATTATTATTATTATTATTATTATTATTATTACCCTGCCTTGTTTCCTCTTGCAAGGAACTGAACGCAGTTTACATAATCCTCCTCCTCTCTATTTTATCCTCACAAAACCCTGTGAGGTAAATTAGGCTGAGAGTCAGTGACTGGCCCAAAGTCACCCAGTGAGCTCCGTGGCCCAAGTGGGGACTGGTCCCAGTCCAACATCCTAACCACTATTCCGCACTGGGTCTCAAAAGGTTATTTGACTGAAAAATTTAGTGATAGCCACTAGTGGATCTAGGTAAGCTGGGACCTTCTACAAAATATACTGTAGGTGTTCTGACCAGTAATGTTCCTTTCTCCTCACTTCCCCAAATGACCTATTCCTGCTTATGGAAGAGTCTCCTCTAGATCCCCCAACATCTCCAAGCAGAGGGAAAAGCCACCTTCTGGGTTCCATTCACTGTTGCTATTGTCCTTCTTTGTATCCCACTTTTCTGTTAAAAGTACCCAAAGTGTCTTACAGAAATATAAAGCAATCCAATGTCATACATTTCTCTTCCACATATTCCTACTTCTTACACAAGGCTGTATACATGACAGGCCAGGAATACCTCCTCTAAGAAGAACCCAAGGATCAAGTAATGGACAATCCTGCCACAAAGTTTGCCTCACAACCTTAGCTAGACTGATGACTATGATAACAGTGGGAAGGAGCTACCTTATTATGGCAAGACAAAAAATGAATTACATGGCATAACGGGCGCCTGACAAGATGTAGGAAGAGGGCAGGGAGAAGGGGAAAGTGGACTTATTTCCACTACCAGTCACATGTAAGGTGGCAATATATATGTCATTTCATTTATTGCATATGCCCAATAGCTGAAGCTCTCTGGTTGGTTTACAAAGATTAAAACCTTTAAAAATACTTTATAAAACAATATACATACAAACGTATAAGCATACAATACACACATATATTAAAAACTATATATATATATATATATATATATGGGTGGAACCACTCACTAACCTGAAATATGAATTATCATTCTGATGGAACACTCTTTCCAGAGGGTTCTGGGTCACTGCCAAAATAATATTCAAGGTACAATTGCATTTCATTTATTTCATTTCCATACTGCCTAATGGCCAAAGCTCTCTGGATGGTTCAGAAAAATTGCAACCCACAACAGTTAGACATTTACCAAGAACAGAGTTATATTGGGTCGTCCACATATTTCTCCTAAGTATACCTAAGCAAGCTTACAGGTCAGTGAGAAGTTCAGTCAAAAGTCACAGCATGTCAGCACAAATGCTTTTGCTAGAATGCCTCTGTTATCCCCCTTCATGGAAACAATCTATGACTATATTAATTCCAAAGCCAGGAAAGGATTTAACAGAACCGGATTCGTATAGACCCATTTCGTTAATAAATCAAGATGCAAAATTATTTACTGCGATATTAGCAAGACGAATGAACAGGTTTATGAGTAAATATGTAGGGGTGGACCAATGAGGATTTATTGCAGGTCGGCAAATGGCCGATTTAAATAGAAGAGTATTAAATATAATATATGGTATAAAGGAAAATAATGTTAAAGTGGGAGTATAGCATGAGATATTTTCAAGGCTTTTGATTGTGTGGAATGGCCTACATTAAAAATGATAATAAAAAATATGGGGTTTGGAACAAGATTTAAAGGAGTAATTAATCAACTATATGCCCATAATATTACAAATGTAGTGGTAAATGATGGTATTACAGAACAAATTTCCTTAGACCGAGGAACTAGACAAGGATGTCCCCTTTCCCCTATTTTGTTTGCATTAGTGATGGAAATACTAGCAAATGTAGTAAGAGAAGATAGAAATATTTTATAGGGATGGGGGTTGGAGATAAACTAAAATAAACCTTTTTGCAGATGATACTTTATTAACAATCCTATTGAAACAATGGATAGGTTGGAGAACCACTTGAAAGAATTTGGAGAAATAACGGGGCTTCAGATGAATTGGGGTAAATCCAAGATTTTATTGTTTAATTATAGTAAAAAAGAGGAGAATGAAATGTTAAAGAAAAAATATAACATTAAAATTACAAATGTAATTAAATATTTAGGAATAGAAATTACACAAGATATTGATAATGTAGGAGAACAAAATTTTAGAAAGTTAAAGGTGGAGGTTAAAAATAAAATAGAGAAGTATTAAAAAATTGGACTTTCATGGTTTGGTAGAATAGCATTGGTAAAAATGAAGATATTGCCTAAGATAAACTTTTTGTTTAGGATGTTACCAGTAAAGATTACAGAAAAAGAAATTAAAGATTGGCAATTAATCATTAATGAATATTGTAATGGAAGGAAAAGATCAAGGATTAATAAATTCAGTTGGTATAAAGCTCAAAAAATAGGTGGTTTAGGTCTTCCTAATATAAAGTGGTATTATTTAGCCAACCAAGTAAGACATATTTTGGACATTAGCAGGGAAAGACAAAATGTGGTTGGAATTAGAATCACAAGAATTAGGAAACATGATGGTGAATATATTATTTAAGAAAAATATAAATAATATTATAAAAGGACTAGAAAATTCCTTTTTGAGGAGTATGTTAGAGAGTTGGAATAGCACGAGGAAACTTTTTATACCAGAGGTATCCCCGTTAACCCCGGTAGCGGTCATGGAGGACTTTCCAGAAAATGTAAGACATATAGAAGCTATACTAAGGAGAAAAAAGGTGATTAAATTAATGGATTGGGTGGAAAAATTGAAGACTAGAGAACATATAATAGAAATGGTAGGAAGAGGGAGAATTTCATGGTTAAATTCAATGCAACTGGAACTGTGGTTAAAGAAGTGGAGGACAAGAATGGACAGCGAAAGAGAATTAACCAATTTTGAAAATACAGTTTTGACTAGAGAAGCTATAGAAGGTAATGTTTCAACAAGAGGTACAACAAAGGTTTTATATACGAGGTTACAAAAAGAAGAAGAGCATAAAGATTCTCTTAAATTGTTATGGGATAATGAATTTGATGAGGAAATATCGAAACAAAGTTGGAAAAATATTTGGGATAGACGTATTGTAAGAGTTATGTCTACTAGGAAAAAAGAGAACTTTTATAAAGTGGTATGGAGATGGTATTTAACTCCAGTAAGATTAAATCGGATAGATAACAATTGCTCTGCATTGTGTTGGAGAGGGTGTAATGAAAAAGGTACATATGCCTACATGTGGTGGAGCTGTAAAAAATGTTCTAGAATTTTGGCAGAAAGTGTTTGCAGAAATATCAGAAATAATTGGAATGGAATTAGAAGTCTGCTTAAAATTAGCATTGTTAACAATAACAGAAAAGTTAGTTTGTTTAAAAAATACAAAAGAATTGATTGTGAATTTGTTAACAGCGGCTAAATTAATGATAGCTAGGAAATGGAAGGTTCAACATGTCTTTTCAATTACTGAATGGTATAAAGAGGTATGGGATATCGCACTAAATGATAAATTAACTTGTAATATTAAGTGTCAAAAAGGACAATTGGAGAAAGACACTTTTGTGAACATTTGGGGTAAATTTTTGGATTATGTGTTGGTGAAGGGGAAGGGGAACGAACCTTGCCAAGATTTGTTACATTTTTGGAATATAGAATAATATCTGATATATATATACAGTGCTTTTTTTCTGGAGAAAAGGGTACCGGAACTCTTGGATTAAATTTCTTCGGGAGTAGATGGCGATTAAATTGTAATGCAATTAATAGAAGAAAAGGTGCTGGAACTCAGTTCCAGTGAGTTCCACCAGAAAAAAAGCCATATATATATATATATATATATTGGAGGGAGAAATATAACTTGGTCCCAAGAGGTGGGGGGGTGCACAATGTTTATGTTGTATTTTTGTTGTATTCATTAGTAGTTGTAAGATTGGAAAAAATTAAATAAAACATATTTTTTAAAAAAGAATGCCTCTGTTAGAATCAAACTTAATATGGGAATATATCTTAATATTTCATTGGTTTCTTCATAAAAATATAAACTGATGAGAGAGGTACACTTATGAGAAATATGTGGAAGACCCAGTAACTTTATTCTGGATAAATATTTGCAAGGTAGCCAGTGGAGGCTGGTGGCTCCAATGTCAGTGGGGCTGTGTGTGCAGCCTATCCTCAAAATAGGTTCAGTACCACGAACAGCTCCTTAAAAGTTTGGAGTAAGCCCGGCGTGGACACGCAGCCCCACTGACACTGGAGCCACCAGCCTATACCGAAGGTGGCCTGTTATGCAGGTTGGTGCAAAAGTCTTGCAAGATACAAAGGCTTCTGGGGCAAATATTTGTCACACACTGGCTGAGTCTTTGTTTGTCATCTCCTTGTCTTAATCTATGCAATCCTGTTCTTCCTCCCTCCATATCTCCTGTTAAAAGTTGTAGTATGTTCCAGGAGCTTGCTGGGGAAGTGTTCAACCAGGAATGTATATTCAGTTGCAGGTTAATCAGGACTGCTCTTTCCACCCACCCCCCACGGAAATTTAATTGAAAAAGTAACAGAGTCAGTTTTATGTCTGACACATTTTAAACCTTTTAACATTTTAATCTCAGATCCAATGAGACCCCAATGAGAGTGGAGATATACACTCATTGTCTTTATTTTAATTATTAAGCTCAGAGCTAGGGATAAAAGGTAGAGCAAGGAGCCGTTGAACCTTAAGAATCTTTTACCCCCAAAGAAGCCTCATTGCATGCTGCGAGAGAAACCTGTAGTCTCCCTCTCTCTCCCTTTACCCCCACGTTTTGTTCCTGACGGGCTTGCTCACCCCTATAAGCTTTTTACTCAAGCCGTGCAGTATAAAGCAAAATTATACCTCTTTTACTATCCACTACTGCTTTCCTGGCTGGTCAATTGGCCCACTGGAATTCTCTATCTCTGTTTTTCCCCTAAGAATTTGCTAAGCTTTTCTGTCTTTCCCCCCCAAGTTTTGCCTTCTCCCTTCACCTCTTAGAGAATGCCTACTTTCTCCTGCACCAAGAGACAGGATGTTTTCAAACAGTCATTGTTTTCTTCTGGGCTTTTGAAAACATTGCAGTGCTGGCAACTGGGACTATCTTTTCTTTTGGCAATTTGAGAACAATTTTTAGAGGCAGCACCCCTCTCCTCTGTAATCCAAGAGTGAAGGCTCGCTCCAAAATCTGAGCACATGCATGCTCAGTGAATTTAAACTCCCTGAGGACACCACCGCCAGGCCATTTCTCCTCCATGGTTCCTTCTTTCCTGCTGTGACTTACCCATCCTCCTATACCAGGGGTAGACAACTTGTGGCCCTCTAGATGTTTTAGCCTACAACTCCCATGATCTCTCACTATTGGCTATGATGGCTAGGGCTGATGGGAGTTTTAGGCCAAAATATCTTTCATAGATTTCATAGATCATAGAGTTGGAAGGAGCCTACAAGGCTATCGAGTCTGGAGAGCCACAAGTTGCCCACCCTTGCCCCATACCCATGAACACCCCTCCCTTTGCCTTCAAATCTCTCCCCTTTTCATTTCTTAACTGTGAACTTTTTGTACTCTAAAACTCATTCTGAACTTTGCTGCCCACATTGCCCTAGAACTCACTCATTTGCAATATCACCACCTTAAAATCACCTGATTGGATCGTAACTGTATCTATCTCCCAGTATCCCCCTTCTCTCCCATATTTGGACAGACACACACATTCAGCAGGAAATTGTACAGCACATGTTATATTTTCCTGATAGCCATTGATCCACCTATATTTGCAAGGACCGCTAACATCTATGGTATTTTTGAACTTTTGTTAACCTGGTAAATACTGACTCTCATTTACATGCGTTTAAATCAGGAGTGAGCAACTTGTGGACCTCCAGATGTTTGGCCTACAGCTCCCATCAGCCCTCACCATTGGCAATGCTGGCTAGGGCTGATGAAAGTTGTAGATCAAGATATCTGGAGGGCCACAAGTTGCCCACTCCTGTTTTAAATAAACTGCCTAACTTTTCTTATGTTTTAATTCTCAATAAACAATGCATTATTATTTTATTTATTAGTTATTGATTATTACATTTATATCCCACCTTTCTTCCCTTTTGCAAGAAACCTGAGGTGGCTTACATGGTCCTTCTCCTTTTCATTTTATCCTCAAACAACCCTGTGAGTTAGACTAGGCTAAGAGTCAATGACTGACACATAGTCACCCAGTAAGCTTCATGGCCAAAATGGGGACTAGAACCTGGATCTCCCAAGTCCCAGTCCAACAATCTAACCACTACACCACATTGGTTCTTTTGAGATCCTTGTCTCTGGCTTCCTGATTTCTCTAACACCAATGCCTGATTCCAGTAGTATGCAGCAACTCAAAGTTAAAAGATCCCTCACATGTGTTCAAATGAGTGGCTACATGTGTGTTAGCTGGTACACATGTTAACAGAATGCACATACAGAAATCCCTTGTCTGCATGGGATTCCCCATTAATTCCAGTGGAGGTAAATTATTCATGCACATATTCCTTCTATACACGGTGCTACTTCCTTCACTGAGAGGCTGGCAGAAGCCTTCTGGGTGGAGAGTTCCATGGGCACACTGGAGTGTGCACAAGAATCTGGATAGCTTTTGTGTTAGTTTTTTTAAGAGCAGCTTTGGACATTATGGCAATGTGTGGGAACAGACAAATTCATGGAGGAGAAGGCTATCAATGGCTACTAATCCTGATTGGCTATATTCTACCTCCAATATCAGAGGCAGTATGCTTACGTACACCAGATGCTGGGGAACATGAGTGGGAGGGTGCTGTTGCACTCACGTCCTGCTTGTGGGATCCCGTGGGTAGCTAGTTGGCCACTGTGTGAACAGAATGTTGGATTAGATGGACCCTTGGTCTGATCCAGCACAGCTCTTAACAGGAAACACGAGTGCCTCGTACAACCTATTTCCATACTCCTTTGTAACATCTAAAGTGAATCTTTCACATCTCCCTCCTTCCCATGGACATACGGTATTCGAAATCTCACAGAGTGGAGACAGATCACACGTCGGACCACAGAAGGAGATAACTAAGTTCCACTTGGACTGTAGTTACAGAAAAAGCATAGGAACACAGAAAGGTGCCTTCTACCAGGCCAGCTGATTTGTTCATCTAGCCCAGTATTGTCTGTTCTGAATGGCAGCAACTTTCTAAGGACTCAGTCAGAGGTCCTTCACATCACCTGCTACCTGATCCCAAGGACTGAGACTGGGGCCTTCTGGGTTGGATCCAACGCTTGCACACACAGACGTCCACTTGCACAACAGAGCTTCCAGCTGCACAACGGGGCTTCCACATCCTCTCTTTCCCGCTGCAGCCCCCCACACAGCCCCCCAAATCTGCTCTGGAGGGTTCCTGGAGCAGGGGGCTCCAGGGTGTGCAGGGAGCTGCAGGGTGGAGGGGGAAATTTGTTCAGCCATTGTTGTGCAAAGTATGCAATGAACCAATGAGCTGTGGTCCCTTCCATAGAACAGGAAGAATGAAGTACCTGTGCTTCCTGTTCCCCCAGCACCTCCATACGGCCCAATGCTGCTCTATGGTTATCTGCAACACTGAAAGAAAGGTGCGGGGGTGGGGCATGCATAAATTGTAATGTTACATGCCTTTTAAAGTAGTCCTCTTTTCATTCATGGCTTGCTACTTGTAAAAGGTAGTTCATCTTTAGGAGGCATCATGCTGGTTGTTTAACAGTTCAACAGCATTTGCAACCTTATCACCTCAATCTTTCAACTATGCAGCCTTATTTCCTCAATGGCCTGCTACTCTATTTTCACCTTTCATGGTTAAGTAAATTACTGCTCAAGGGTCATATAAAAGTCAGTTGGGTTACATAATTTAAAAGGCCATGTGCCCTATTTATTTTTTTAGCAAGCCCAAAATAATAATGATCTTTGATTTGCCACCCTCAACACCTCCCTGAATTATTTCAGCAAGGGCTCTTTGTTCTTTTCAAAAAACCAGCATGGGTTCCCTGCACCCATATTGGCTCCAATTTAATGAAGTTGTTAAAGTAGCAAGACTGACAGGTTAATTATCCTTTATAAAAGGGGGACAAATTGAACTGTGTCTTTCCATCATTTTTTGATATATCAAGAAGCTCCTGAGGTGCTTAGATGCCACTCTGGTGAATAGAACAACTAATCCACTCCGCTATTCTTTCTTGACCCGGGTCCCCCCATCGGGGCCTTGCGGTATATTACAGTGGCTTTTTTTGTTTCACATTCAACAGATTCGACTTTATTATGAATTCAGAAGGATTTTTTTCCCTCCTCCATATGTTAGCTGACAGCTCCCCTGAAATAACTGATGGCTAAATTTAAACTCTGATGAAAATTAACCCAAGTGTTAAATGCAAACGGGAGCTGCTTGGAAAAGAAAAGAGTTATCATAGTAAATGCCAAACAGTGGAAAATGTGTGTAAATTAATGGAAGCTCACTGGTGACAAGCTGTCAGGCAGTTTGACGGCTCTCGATAGTGCTTTAGTCCCACTGAAGTTGGCCAGAGGGCAGCACGGACAAGTCCTGCTTTTCAAAAAGACCGCGGGATGCTTGACAGTAACGCTAACTAGACTGTCTAAAGTTCATGGTCAAATGAGAGGCCTCTTTAAAAGAAAAAAAAAGGCAAACGCTGTGTGCTAAGCAGTGTTCATCTGCAGCCGCAATCAGAATGAGGTATCAAGCAATGTGTTGTGACCAGAGTTGCCACAAAGGGGGGGGGGGATAAAATAATAATGTGGATTATTGACAGTCCCCAATTTAGTAGGGAATGGTACTGGAATTTAATTGTGAATATATATATGTGTATGTATGTATGTATACATATACATATAGTATCATACTGCCCAGATATACAACACTTGAAAATATTTATTAGAAATATTTTAATTGTCATGCTTTTTTCCCTTTAAAACAAATTGGCTTGGTTTCATATTTGGCATACCTAAATCAGGTAAAAAAATATCTGTGCCTAATAAGGAGTATTTGAAGCAGTTCATGTATAGTATAATATATATGCTTTTACAGAAGTATAGCAGAGCAATCCTAACCCCCAGATCCAGTGGAGGCTGGTGACTCCAATGTCAGCGGGGCTGCATATCCACTCCAGCAGATATGCAGCCTCGCTGACATTGGAGTCACCAGCCTTCACTGCCCAGATCTGCTGGTTGGAGAGGTTAGGATGTGTCAGAAGTGTCCCTCTGCCAGCGTAGAAAAGCTCAGCAGCATATTTCATGGGTGGAGATCTGCAGCCAGCAGTGTTTCTACCAGCCGTAGATTCCAAAACAATTCTGGAATCAGGGCAGAGGTGGCCTTGGATCGGCTGAAACCAAGGCCCCTTCGTTCCCCCAAGAGGCCTCAGAATAGGGCCCCTCATGTACTTCAGCTGGTGTATTTTCCTTCCCTTTGAAACCAACAGGAATGTGTGTGGGGGGGACAACCACAGGAGGAGGGGGGGAAGTAAAACTGCTTCTCCCCACACACTTACTGCCCTACCCAGTGCAAGCCGGCAGGACTTTGGGAGTGATGAGTGATCTGCTACTTCAGACATTCACCCTCACGCACACATACACTTAAGGTGCAATCCTACGGACCTCAGACCTTGCCTGGGGGCGGGCATAGGATTATTCAGAGTCCTAGCTTTGAGGTCCTGCAAGCTCGGAGCTGGGACTCTGAACACTGAGCCCCCATCCCGCCCCCTTTGCAGCTGGCGCAGAAAGAACTGCGCCAGCTGCCTCCCCGAGGTCACAAATTGGCCTTGGACAGGAGGAAAAGGGACATGCTGGGGAGGGGGGAAAGGAAGGAGGCTGGGGCTGATGGCTTACGCCATATCCAAACAGCACCCCCGCCTCCTTCTCTTCCCCTCCGAAGAGCTTCATCTAGACTGCCGAAAATGGCCATCTAGATGAAATGCAGGGCGTGAGGAGTGGCGGAGGCAAAGGTCACTGCCACCACACGCGCCGTGCACTGGATGCACATAAGCCTCCGTGTTTGGAGCCTTACGTTCGTCAAAGGCGGGGCTGATAGGATCACATTCTATCATAATATATGTTTATGTTGTTGCCACTTAGTGGTAAAAAGTGTTTCTTTTAGAAAAGTTGGAACTGAAACCACTGTATGAAGAAATA
This sequence comes from Shinisaurus crocodilurus, assembly GCA_021292165.1. Lineage (NCBI taxonomy): Eukaryota > Metazoa > Chordata > Lepidosauria > Squamata > Shinisauridae > Shinisaurus > Shinisaurus crocodilurus. Next base: position 41,343,842 of record CM037879.1, on the reverse strand, counting down.
AACCAGTTACTGTTTTCACCGTACTGGTGTAGGCTACCTATGTTACACTTAGGATGGTTCTGCCCTATACTCTGTTCTAGTGAATGTCTAACTTTGAGTGAATCATGTCCTTGGCGGCATACTCAAGTGAATGCTGACAATCATATGTAAGTAAGCATCAACATTCATCACGGTATCTCTGAAGTTTTTGTATATTTACACAATTCATCTGGGATTGTCAGCATTTACCCAATTTCAGGTAAATTTCATAAATGTTGTACCCTATACAACCTCATACATGTGTTAGTTTTTATGCTTTGGGGTTGGGCCACAGGAGATAGATATAGATATAGATATAGATATAGATATATATAGATATAGATAGATATAGATACACACACATACACACTCTAGGGCCTAGTTTTGTTATACATGTTAACATGTAAGAAATATTGTAGCATTAATAAGATTACCTCTCAACTCAACTTGGGCAACTGTTTGAACAAATTGCTATTTCTTAGCTACAATATCTTAGTTGTAAAATGGGAATGATGAGAATATGTTACACACTTTTAATTGTATCAATAAGATAAGGATGATGCAAAAGCCCTCTGTACAATTAATACTCTGTGCAGCCACAAGCTCCTTGTGAAAGGGCATGAATCCACCCTCCAAGGCAGCCATAAAATAAAAAAAACCCTCACTGAAGCCCTATATCATTTATTTAAGAAATTTATATCCCACTTTCCCCTCCATAAAAGGAGTCACTCAAAGTGGCTTACGTAATAGAAAAGGCATGAAAGCGATAACCAATCATTAAAATGTGTTTCCAAAAAGCTAAAAGCAACAGCAAAAACATACATGCAAAGAACAAAAACTAACAGTGCATAAATAAAGAGCAGAGTTGCATAGTTGTTTAAAACGAAAGGTCTTCACTTGTCAAAGGAACATAGATAAAGAGGAATATAATCCCTTGGCAGGGCCAGGGCCAAGGGTAGGCATGGTTGGGCACCTGCCGAGGCCTACTGACAAGAGCCCCGCTGGTGTTGCTCCTCCTCTTCACCCTTGTGACCTGCTTGTTTGCCTGCTTCTCGCTCTGGCCCAGACAACGGTGGTGGTGAGAAGGAGGAGCAGTAGATGCCGCTGCCTGCTTGCTCACTGGCTCTCTGCCTGCCAAGCAAGCAAGTGGTAGCAATGATGAGAAAGAAGATGAGGAGCAATAGCAGCTGGTGACGATGGCTGTGGGAAGGCAGATTCACCAAGGGAGGGCGTCTCATTGAGGGTGTCTTGCCTAAGGGCCCACAGAAACTTGGAGCCAACACTGCCTCTGGGGACAGCGAATTCCACATACCAAGGAATACCGTATTTTTCCATCTATAAGACGCCCCCATGTATAAGACGCCCCCCCACTGGGCAGTTTTGCAACCGCACGGTTCTCTCCTTGGCAGTACTTCCATATATAAGACGACCCTCAATTTTTAGTCTAGCAATTTTAGGAAAAAGTATAGTCTTATACATGGAAAAATACTGTACATCAGAGGCATAGTTGCCACAAGCTGTGCCTCGGAAGACAACGGCACATGCAAAGCAGCAACTGATCTATAGAATTGCTATAGCTATTTTTATGGCAGCAGAACCTAAAAAATGGTTAAAAACCCCACCCAGTTATGGTCTTGGATGACACCAGACATTTCACAAAAAAACTTAGAAAGAGACAGGTTTGTAGGTTTGTTGATTTTTTATTTATTTATAGTAGTACCTGTAGGCTGCCTTTTAGGACATAGTCCTTACAAGACAGCTCAAAACAATAAAGAAAAACATAAAATATAATAAAACCAAATTCAGTAAAACCAGACAGCAGCAAAAAATAATAATAATCAAGTATAAAACATAGAACAGTGAAAAAATAACAATAGCATTCTTAAACCAATAGGAATGCCCAATCCTTTAAGCAGCTCATTAATTTTTGAAACTGCCATATAAAAACTGGCAGTGTTGAAGCTGTACATACCTTATTCAGGATTGAGTTCCTCAATCGGGCCCCCCCACTGAAAAGGCCCTGTCTCTTGTGCCTGCCAACTGAACAGATCTTAACAATTGGTCTCTGAGCAGAGCCTCTGAAATAGATCTCAATGTCTCGGCAGGTTCGTATGGGTTGATATGCTAGGGCTGAACTTCACAGAGGTACTTGCAAGGTGACCTATTTAGATACATAGATTGATCTTTGTGTGCTAGTGTCTGAATAGTCCTGAGTTGGACTACATGGCCCTTTAAAGTACAGTCCATTGAGAAGTTATCCTGCACAAGTGCTGTTGAAATGAATGGGCCGTGCACAGCAGTACTTTTCAGTGGATTGTAGCCCTCGTCCTTTTCAACACTGTACTTCTATTAAAAGGCCTTGCACTTTCTTTATGAGTAAACACACAGAAAAGGCCCTTTTGTGTTTACTGTGTAGATATATTAACACTCCATTTGTATAGCATATATGTGTAAGGAATACCCACATGATAGTTTGTGAGCAACATGATAAATAAACACACCACCTAAACTGTGACGGTGCAATTCATCACATGTCTGCAGCCATAGCACCTGTTTAATAAGACATTTCCCCTTGTGCTCACTCCATCATTTGTAATTCTTGTGCAGAAAGAAAGGTTTAATTTTCTTTATAGATGCATAGTTTCCAAATAAACTGTACCTCTGCGAAGTCCAGGACTGGTAAGTTTCAGATGCAGTAGCTACTTCTTTGCCATTTTTACCCCAAACTGTTTCTCAAGTACTTTATACAGTATCATATGAATGCTCAAGTATGTTCAAGATCATTTCATATGAACACTCTGTCTAAGAAACTACACTTACCTTAAGAAAATCCAGATTCAACCTGGAAACATTGCTCTGCACAGAAGATAACCAGGGGTTGTGCTATTGCTTTAATTTGGAAATTTTGGAAGCACAAGGACTGCCAGAAGTGATCACAACCAGTAGCCCATTTAGTCCAACAAAAGCCCAAATCTGTGTTCCTCATGGGTAGGACAGACCAATAGGAATGAGGAGATCTATCTCTCAGTGCTCCCTCCCAGCATCTATCCACTACTATAATGTTCGTTACTCTCACATATTTGGGTAAACAAACCAGGCAGGGACAGCTTAGTGGGATGTCCTGCTTGTGGGTTTCCCCTGGGCAGCTGGTTAGCCACTGTGTGAACAGAATGCTGGACTAGATGGACCCTTGGTCTGATCCAGCATGGCTCTTCTTATGTTTATTCATAGATTCGTAGATCATAGAGTTGGAAGGAGCCTACAGGCTATCGAGTCCAACCCCCTGCTCAATGCAGGAAACTAGAGGAGGGGGTCTCCCATCCAAGTAATAACCAGGCCTGACCCTGCTTAGCTTTCCACACTCAGACAAGCCTGAGCCAGTGTGAGCCACAGGCCTGTTCTTATGTCCAAATCTGGGATTATTATAGTTCATTGCACCCAAACAAACCAGGATCTGTAAGCCAACAACAAACCTTGGTCTAAAGCTGCCTTATGTTCCTGGCTTGTTTAGGCATAGTAAACTATAATTCTGGGTTTGGATGTCACACTGAATTGTCCCTGCCTGACTTGTTTACCTGCTGGTGAGAGGGGAGGGGAGGGGTGAAGTTGGAATGAATGGACCGCGTGCAGCAGCATGCCACTCATTCACATTGGGGTTTAATAAACCAGAATTAGTGGCTTATTATTACATGTGAACATGGCCATTTTCTGATCTATATCTGTAGTACTGCGACTATACTCTGTGACCACCTTGGCTAATAATCATTGATGGACATTTCTTCAATTAATTTCTTTGCTGAATTTAACTAACAACCTCTTTTGGCAATGAGCTCCATTAGTCAAGAGTATGTCTTACTACAGGTGAGGGCAAAAAGTAGATCTCCATATGTGTTGGACTTCAATTCCCAGCATTCCTGACCATTGCCCATGCTGGCAGGGGATTCTGGGAGTTGAAGTCCAAAACAGCTGGACACCTACCTTCTGTCCATTCCTATCTTACCAAAGTATATTCGGCTCAGGATGAGTTCTGTAGCAAATACTGTGGAAAGCAAAGATTGAGCTTCATAGACTAATGACCTTGTCAATTCTTTTCATGAACCAATGTACAGGAACATGTTTTAAGCAGCTGATTCCAGAAGAATCATTTTCCTGTCTCCAACCACCATCTTTATCATTAAAAAAAAAAAATTCATTACAGAGTGGAAGGTGTCAAGATGACATTATGCTTTAATATATTGTTTACCTGCACTATGACTTCATATACTGGCATCCTCAGGTGTTCTTGTATCAACAGATTAGTGTATAACAGGGAATGGGGCAAGGTCACATATGCTGAAGAGCAAAGAACAAAGGAAACAGCAAATAGCAAAGCGCTGTTTACCTTTCCTTACAATTTAAGAACTGGGGCAAGGTTTGGAGCAAAGAAAAAGATGAAGGGCAGGCCAATGAAAATCAGAATTGACTGCTCACATAGACCTTTCAACAGCCAAGCCTATCATAAGGATTTTTGTAAGGGAAATTGTACAGAGGGGAATGGTGGAAAAAGTCTTCTTCCAGCACTGAAGTCCTGATCACATTTGGAAGACCCTCCTTCTCCCCTCCCCTCCACTCTTGTCTGCTTTTTTTTTTTTTAATTGCAAGAGATCCTAATCACGGATGTCCTATATTGCATCTAGTTGTGTCTTAAGGGCAACATACACATCAAAAATTAATTTAGTTAACAAGTTTTCCATAAGTGGATTGTGTTCTTAAATGCATGCACTGGCTCCCAGGATGGAATATAGGGAAAGACAGTATAGATATAGATATAAACGTACATGTCATTCTCTTGCTAAGAAAACTCAGGGTGAAAACTGAAAGGATCAAGTCAAAATAAGCCTCCTGCATCTTTATTTACAACCTCGTTGTGCAATTCTGACCTTCAAATGCTCACAGAATATTTTGTGCGCTTCATGTTGATTTCCCATCTCTTGTACTCCTCTTGTTCATCCTCCCCTTGTTCATTGTGTTACAATCTTCACATCGCACATCTCATTCGCTCAAATGATGGGGAAGAGAAAAATCTTACTGATTTCACTGGGGGTCAGGATCAGGCCTGTAGCAAATACTGTGGAGAGCAAAGGTCAGGCTTGGTCGACTAATGACCTCCCCGGGAGCCACTGTCAGCTCCTCTCTGCTTCTAAATATGTAGCAAATGCCTCTGTTCAAAGGGCACTCACGGAGAGTGTGCTGTGTTCTCCAGTTTGGGAGACATTTGTTATTCATATTTCAGAAATCGGATGGGCCTTGTAGCCAGTTAGATCAAGTGGACAGCACTTATGACCTGACCTTTGTGGCATTGAAGCCTGCGGTACCTCAAAGGCAGCACAACAGAACTGTGTCCGGCTACCTTTGGTTGCATGTTAGACAGAAAACGAAGTGTTTTGTGCCTGTTTGATGGGAAAGCAGGCGTCAACTGTACAAATGCAATGATGGAAGGGGCTACCTTACACTGCGTTTGTCTACCTGTGGCAGTGTTGCCTTCTCTGGTGGCCAGTGGCTCCCCAAATATTCAAGCAGAGCTTATTCTCCAGCCCCAGGCCCCTGGAAAGCCTTTCCTGGGGATTTGGAGACTTCCCAAGCCTCACAAAAGGCTTGGGAAGTGGGGAAGTGGTGGGAGGAGGAATTGAACACAATTGTGTGGAGCAACTTTGCTCTTGTACAAGCTGCCTCCACATGATTTTAGGCAATTCCCTCCTCCCACTGAATCTCACTGCACCACTTCCCGGGTCTTTTGGGAAGGTCTCCTGACCAGTGGAGGCTGGCGACTCCAATGTCAGCAGGGCTGCATAGCTGCTCTGGATTTTATTCGGAACATTAAAGGAGCTATCCGCGGTCATAGAATCATAGAATCATAGAAAAGTAGAGTTGGAAGGGGCCATCGAGTCCAACCCCCTGCTCAATGCAGGAATCCAGGTCAAAGCATCTCTGACAGATGATTGTCCAGCTGCACCTTGAATGCCTCCAGAGTGGGAGAGCCCACCACCTCCCTAGGTAGTTGATTCCATTGTCTTATTGCTCTGACAGTCAGAAATTTTTCCTGATGTTTAGGTGGAATCTAGGTTCCTGTAACTTGAGCCCATTATTCCGTGTCCTGCAAACTGGGATGATCGAGAAGAGATCCTTGCCCTCCTCTGTGTGACATCCCTTCAAATACTGGAAGAGTGCGATCATATCTCCCCTCAGTCTCCTCTTCTGAAGGCTAAACATGCCCAGTTCTTTCAGTCTCTCCTCATAGGGCCTTGTTTCCAGTCCCTTTATCATCCTTGTTGCCCTCCTCTGAACCCTCTCCAGTTTGTCTATGTCCTTCTTAAAGTGAGGTGCCCAGAACTGGACACAGTACTCAAGATGAGGCCTAACCAGTGCCGAGTAAAGGGGAATTATCACTTCCCGCGATTTGGAAGCTATACTTCTATTAATACAGCCCAAAAAAGCATTTGCCTTCTTTGCAGCCACATCGCATTGCTGGCTCATATTCAGTTTGTGATCTACCACAATTCCAAGATCCTTCTCACTTGTAGTATTGTTGAGCCAAGTGTCCCCCATTCTGTAATTCTGCATTTGGTTAACTCTCCCTAGGTGCAGCACTTGGCATTTATCCCTATTAAATTTCATTCTGTTGTTTTCGGCCCAGCGCTCCAGCCTATCGAGGTCACTTTGAATTTTGTTTCTGTCTTCCAGAGTATTAGCTGTTCCACCCAACTTTGTGTCATCTGCAAATTTGATAAGCATTCCCTGTACCTCCTGATCCAAGTCATTAATAAAAATGTTGAAGAGCACTGGGCCCAGGACCGAGCCCTGTGGTACCCCGCTCGTTACCTCTCCCCAGTTTGAGAAGGAACCATTGATAAGCACTCTTTGAGTCCGATTCTGTAGCCAATTGTGGATCCACCTGATAGTTGTTCCATCTAGCCCACTCTTAGCTAGCTTACTAATCAGGATATCATGAGGCACTTTGTCGAAAGCTTTGCTGAAGTCCAGATATATAATGTCCACAGCATTCCCACAGTCCACAAGGGAGGTTACCCGATCAAAAAATGAGATCAGATTAGTCTGACAGGATTTGTTCTTGACAAATCCATGCTGGCTTCTAGTAATCACTGCATTGTTTTCAAGGTGCTTGCAGACTGACTTCTTTATAATCTGCTCAAAAATCTTCCCGGGGATTGATGTCAGACTGACTGGCCTATAGTTCCCAGGTTCCTCCTTCTTGCCCTTTTTGAAGATGGGAACAACATTTGCCCTCCTCCAGTCGTCTGGCACTTCACCTGTCCTCCATGATTTCTCAAAGATAATAGACAGTGGTTCTGAGAGTTCTTCTGCCAGTTCCTTTATTACTCTAGGATGCAGCTCATCAGGCCCTGGAGATTTAAACTCGTTCAGAGTAATCAGGTGCTCCTTGACCATTTGCCTATCAATCTCAAGCTGCAATCCTGCCCCTTCAGTCTGCACTTCAGGTTTGCCAGGGGGGTCATAGACCCTCTTTTGGGAGAAGACCGAGCCGAAGTAGGAATTGAACACTTCTGCCTTTTCTTTGTCTTCTGTTATCAATTTGCCATCCTCATTGCGTAGTTGAACCACCAGTTCTTTCTTCTGTCTTTTACTGTGCATGTATCTGAAGAAAGCTTTTTTGTTGCTTTTAGCATTCCTCGCTAATCTTAGCTCATTCTCAGCTTTAGCCTTCCTGACACTATTCCTGCAGTTCTGTGCTACCTGCCTGTACTCTTCCCCTGTAGCCTGTCCTTCCTTCCACTTCCTATACGTGTCCTTTTTTGTTTTCAGGTCATCTTTGAGTTTATTGTGAAGCCACATTGGCTTCTTCTGTTGCCCTCTGCCTTTTTTCCTTTTGGGAATTGTTTGCAATTGTGCCTTTAAAATTTCCTTTTTTAAAAAACTCCCACCCCTCCTGGGCTCCCTTTCTCGTGAGAGTCGCTTGCCATGGGATCTTACTAATCATTGTTCTGAGTTTGTTAAAATTGGCTTTCCTAAAATCCAGGGTACGTGTTTGGCTACACTCAGCTTTTGCTTCCATTAGAATCAAGAACTCAAGTATAACATGGTCACTTTCCCCCAGAGTTCCCGAAACTGCCACTTTATCCACTAACTCGTCTCTGTTGGTTAGAATCAGGTCAAGGATAGCCGATCCTCTAGTTCCTTCCTCCACTTTCTGTAGGAGGAAGTTATCAGCAGCACAGCTCAGGAATTTCTTGGAGGGGCCATGTTTGGCTGAATAAGTCTCCCAACAGATATCAGGGAAATTGAAGTCACCCATTACTACTACATCATGCCTCCTTGAAACAATGGCAATTTGCTTTTCAAAAGTTCCATCCTCGTCTTCTCCTTGATTGGGTGGTTGGTAGTAGACTCCAACCGCCATGTTCATTTTATTCTTTGCCCCCTTTATTTTAACCCAGATGCTCTCAATGGGGCTGCCAAGCTCCTCTTCCTGTATCTCTGTGCAGAGATACGTACTTTTAACATACAGTGCAACTCCACCTCCCTTTCTGTTGCTTCTGTTCCTTTTGAACAAGTTATACCCTTCAATTGCTGTATTCCAGTCATGGGAGTCATCCCACCAGGTTTCAGTTATCCCTATCAAGTCGTACTTGCCCTCATGTATCAAGAGTTCAAGTTCGTCTTGTTTGTTGCCCATACTCTGGGCATTAGTATAGAGACATCGAAGACTATGTGCTTTATAGTCCGACTTTCCCCCTACATTTTGTGGTAGACTATCAATGGGCACCGCTGGAGCTGTTCTCTCCATTGTGGCATAGAGGCCTTCTTCCATTGGTACCCCCAAGTTTATGTCTCCCTCCCCTGTTGGATTCAGTTTAAAGCCCTCCTGATTAAGTTCCTCATGCTGTGGCCAAACACATTCTTCCCAGTCCTTGTGAGGTGCAACCCATCCTTTGCCAGCAGTCCATCTTCCAGGAAGTGTAGCCCGTGGACCCAGAATCCAAATCCCTCACGTCGGCTCCACCTTCGTAGCCAGTCATTCACTCGGAGTATTTTTCTTTCCCTTTCTATGCCTCTTCCAAGTACTGGAAGGATGGATGAGAAAACTATCTGGGCCCCGAAGTTCTTGAGTTCCATTCCCAGCTCTTCAAAGTCTTCCGTGATTTCTTTGTAACTCCGCTTGGCAGTATCATTTGTACCCACATGGAAGAGAAGAAAGGGGTATGTGTCGGTGGGCTGCATGAGCCTCGGCAGCTGCTCTGACACATCCTTAATCCATGCCCCGGGGAGACAGCACACCTGGCGAGTCCATGGGTCTTCGCGACATAGTTTGGCTTCGATCCCCCGCAGGAGGGAGTCTCCCACTACGAGTACTCTTCTCTTCCTCTTGCTGTAGGCCTTGGTTTGATTGCCTCCACTTGACTGACCCTCAGCCTCTTGCTCGCTGTCACGTTGGGTGCCCGGTAATCCGTCCTCTGCAGGCTGTCCTCTGCTCTCGTCCTCAAGTACATGGAAGCGGTTCCATAGCTCCACTGCTTCCACAGGCGCAGAGTGTCTTGTAGTTCTTCTGCTCCTAACAGTCACCCTTTTCCAGGGAGTTCCCCCTGCGTTATTTTCCCCTGCCTCTGCAGTCTCCGACTCCGCCTCATCCTGCCGTTGCCCTTCTGGCTCCTGTACTGTGCTTTGGTGCTGTAGATCCACCGTTCTGTCTCAGAACTCCTCGCTTTCTCTTATGCTCCTGAGGGTTGACACTTGCTGCTCCAGTCCTCTGACCTTTTCTTCCAACAGCGTGACCAGCTTGCACTTGTTGCACGTGTAGGCCATGTTGATCTCCGGCAGGAAAACAAACATTGCACACCCCTTGCAGGTCACCACCACTGCTGAGTCCTTTCCTTCCATAGTGCTCTGTTCCCTTTATGTTTCTGTCTTCCTAGAAAATTTTTTAGGGGCCTCCCCCTTGATCTCCCCTGCCGAACTCCACTGCCAAACTCCTGTTTGCTCTCCCTGATCACTCACTCTGTTCGCTCGCTCTCTGGGAGCCTGCCCGCTTATCACAGTCCCAGAAACAGCTGGAGCCTCTCTCCTGTTGTGCTCCTGCTCAGCTGGGAGTCAGGAACAGAATGAGCTCCCAGGCCACTCCCTTCCTTTTAAGCTCTCAGGCCACACCCTTCCCTTTCAGCTCTCAGGCCACACCCTTCCCTTTCAGCTCCCAGGCCACACCCTTCCCTTTCAGTTCTCAGGCCACACCCTTCCCTTGCAGCCCTAGTAGTTGTTGTTTGTACAGCAGCACTTGCTGTTGCAGCACTTGTCGTTCTACTCCGCTGCCAAACTCCTGTTTGCTCTCCCTCTGTTCGCTCGCTCTCTGGGAGCCTGCCCGCTTATCACAGTCCCAGAAACAGCTGGAGCCTCTCTCCTGTTGTGCTCCTGCTCAGCTATCCCCAAAATAGGTTCGGCACCATGGATAGCTCCTTAGAAATTCAGAGTAAAATCCAGAGCAGCTATGCAGCCCCACTGACATAGGAGTCTCCAGCCTCCACTGCTCCCAACCCTTTGGAAGGCTTTTGGGACACAGCGGGCTGCAGTGGGGAGGAAGGAAGGAGAAGGATAAAGTCTCCTTGCAAGAGTGGATTTCTGCTCAGTGTGTGAGTGGATACAACCTAGTATATATACAGGTGAATCGATGTACCTGGTGCTGTAGTAGTACACAAAGAAGACAGTCCCTTGCTCCAAGAAGCTTACATCTAAATGGTGCTCATGGAGAAGCCAAGAGAAAGAAGAAAAGTGATAGAGATGGGATGAGCAGGAAGGGCGAGGGTAACATGTGAGCAAATGCAGTTACATGTACCTAAGCTTCATTTCCGTTGGGGATGAGAACAAAAAGACTAGGAAGCCTCTGAGGAAGAATTAGAAGGAAGAGAAGGGATGCATCCATTTCAGGCTGGGAATTTCTGGCAAAAAGAGCAGTGAGAGTGAGCAGATGGAGTTTCTTAAGAGAGCAGGCAGACCTTTTGCTCTGTTTTTCTTTAAAAACAACAACAAGGGATATTAGGGATTCTGTGTGGGATAGTTCAAAACATTTGCCAACCTTCCCTAACCTGTGTCCTTTTGCACCTACACACATTTGGACAGAGCAGCAAATACATTTCTATTCAAGCAGGACTTTGGCACGTAAGTGGGTCCGTTGGCTTGGGTGCTGTTTTTATTCTGTTATTGTTGTGTTTTTCATTGTGCTTTAATACATTTGTTTTATTAGTGTTTTAATCAAGTTTTATTTATGTATGATTGTAAGCTACTGTGCCATTTCCTTGGTAGAAACGTAGGGTACAAATCAAATAAACAAGTAAATAAATACCATTGAGAAAAATATCAGGGGCTTTCACCCGACCCCAAAACCACCTGGGATGATTGTGCATGGACAGTTCCCCTATGCTGCTAGGGCAGTCTTCCCCAACCCGGTGCCCTCCAGATGTTTTAGACTTCAACTCCCATCAGCCCCTGCCAGCATGGCCAGTCAGGAATGCTGGGAGTTGTAGTCCAAGACATCTAGAGGACACCAGGTTGTGGAAGGCTGTGCTAGGGAATATCTAGTGTCAAAAAGAGAGAAACTCCAAAAACCATGGAAAAAATCAAAGAGATTTTTAAAAGAAAGAAAAGGAGGTGAAAGAATCCTGAGGATTTTTGTTAATCTTATTAAAACTTTGTTGTTGTTTTTGAATCCTACATCTTAGCAGGAACATCCAAACTCACCTTAAAATGGATTGCGGTGAAACTTGGAGACAGCTTAAGGATGTTTGAAAATATGTTTAGTAGAGGTATAGTCTTCAGATAGCTGGCATTGGTGGCCTGGTTTGTTGCTGTGTAATGCATGAAACAGTCTTTTTGCTTTTGTCAGTATTCCTCAAATTTTTGACCAAGCAAATTCAGCTAGAAATTTCACTTTAGGATAAATTTGGTGCCAACTCTGTAACTGAATGGTCTTAGTAAACTTGAGCAACATCCAAAGGAAATAACTAAGATGTACAAACTATGGCTCATTGGCAAAACCCATTGGGTTTTGAGATGACAATATGCTTTTCATTATGGGATATTTTATGCAGGAACTATGAAATTATGTTCTGCCCTATTAGCTCTCTTTGAACTAGGTGTCTACTGAAGCTCAAAACACTTTGGGTTTTGACAGTAAACTCTGTTGTTGTTGTTGTTGTTGTTGTTGTTATTACTACTACTACTACTACTACTACTATTATTTTCAGGACCGGTGCAAGGCAGTTTGGTGCCCTAGGCAAGATCAGATATTTAGCGCCCCCCCTTCCCACTTGAGCCCTCCCTCCCTCCAGCCCTATGCTCCTGGTGCCCCCCTTTAGCCCGGCGCCCTAGGCAGCCGCCTAGTTGGCCTAATGGTAGCACCGGCCCTGATTATTTTCCTTTGGATCCTGATTGATTGGGTAGCTACAGAATGGGCTGTTGGGGTTGGATATCCTTAGAGATATACCAGACTGCCTTTTGAATCTCCAGCTTTCATCTGAACCTGCCTATACACGGCAATCAACATCTGAGGTACCCTCCTCCGAGTGCCTCCTCCAAGTTCAGAGGATGGCAACAAGGGAGAGGGCCCTCTCGGTGGTAGCCCCCTGATTGTGGAATGCTCTCCCCAATGAGGGCTACTTGGTGCCAACATAGATGTCTTTTCAGCACCAAATTAAGACTTTCCTCTACTTCCAGAAGGCCTGAGCATATCACTCCAATTCTAGCACTAGCTGCCTGTACATTTCCAAGCCCAATTAAAGGTGCTGGTTTTAACTTATAAAGCTCAGGACCACAATACCTGATGGAGCACCTCCATCTAGCCCAAATTAGTGCTTCCAGAATGGAATAAATCAGCAGAGGTCATAAAAGGGAGCTCCAATGACTTGTCCCTATTCCAGAGATACCAATTTAGCTAGTTTCCGGGGCTGTGCTAGCAAAGCACTAGCTCTCCGTTGCAAAGCACTAGCATTCATTTCCTCTAGCACAATGTGTTTAGCAGTGGTGGAATGCCAGCATCGGATACTGCCTTCAGACTTTATTTCTTGTAAGGCCTCTTTTATGGTTCCATTGACAGGATGCTTCACAGGACTGATCCATACATGGTCTTCTTTCCAGACTTCACAGCTATGGAAGTTTGTTATGCAATGTCCAGATAATACCTAAGGTTGGATCCAGGAACTGCCTTCCGCTACAGGAAGGAACATTCTACAAGAGGAAGAGCTCCACTCATGGAAGGTCCCAACTCCCACTGCCTGATTTTTGCCCACCCCATTCAGCAGGGTCTCCTGACTCCTTGTGTGGCATTTTCAGGAGACTGGAGGGGCTGCTGTGGGATGGAGGGGGCAGGAAAGTCCACTTCCATCAGTGCAGTTGATCCAGCGTAAGTCTCGATCCAACCACTGATGTGCCACGGTCTCTCACCTGTTGTTAGACCCATGCACTAAAATGAATGGCAAAATCCCTGGTTCTGACTGCTTATCCCTTCACGCGTCATCAATTTTCTCTAGGAATGAGGAGATGTGTGACCTTTGCCTCTGCAAACCCCAGGAAAAAAGCAGTGTGTGAATGAATGAGTTGTAATCATGCAGGAAGGTGAATTTGTGAATATCTTGCGACTTCTCCATTACAACATGACGGCTACGGTCTTGGACAACAACGGCTCTCATGGTGCTCCATTTAAAGTGGGATCAGGTGTTAAACAGGGATGTGTTATTGCCCCAACATTATTTGCTATTTTCATCGCCATGATTTTACATCTTGTCGAGGGGAAACTTCCCACTGGTGTGGGAATTATATATTGAACAGATGGAAAGCTTTTTAATCTCAGCAGGCTGAAAGCAAAAAGTAAGGTAATTACAACCTCCGTTGTGGAACTTCAGTATGCTGATGATAATGTGGTCTCTGCACATTCAGAGGATGATCTCCAAACTATCCTAAATGCTTTTGCAGAAGCATATGGAAAACTTGGTCTCTCACTTAACATCAAAAAAACCCAAGTGCTTCATCAGCAAGTGCAAGCTAACCCTTTGGTGATGCCATCTATCCAGCTTGGCGGGACAATACTGGAAAATGTCAATCATTTTTTCTATCTTGGCAGCTATCTTTCTGTTGCAGCTAACATCGACAGTGAAATCCAGCATCGTCTGAGCTCCGCAAGTGCCGCGTTTTCTCGAATGAAACATAGAGTGTTCGAGGATCGGGATATTTGTAAGAAGACCAAAACACTGGTTTATGAAGCCATTGTATTACCAACTTTATTGTATGCCTGCGAAACATGGACTATCTATAAACGTCACCTCCAACTCCTTGAAAGATTTCATCAATGTTGCCTCCGGAAAATCCTGCGAATTACTTGGGAAGATAGGCGAACAAATGTCAGTGTACTGGAAGAAGCAAAGACTACTAGCATTGAAAAAATGATCCTTCAACGCCAACTTCAGTGGACCGGTCATGTTGTTCGAATGCCTGACTGCCGTCTCCCAAAGCAGTTACTTTATTCCCAACTCAAGGATGGAAAGCGGAATATCGGTGGTCAATATAAGAGGTTTAAAGATGTTCTTACGGCTAATCTAAAAAAAATGCAATATAAACATCATAAACTGGGAAGCTCTGGCCCATGAACGATCTAAATGGAGGTTGGCCTTTCACAAAGGTTCTATGGACTTTGAAGAAGCTTGAGTGAAAAGGAGAAACGTGCTAAGCGAAAAGCACGTCAAAAATGAATCCTTTACAAGACCATCTTCCATCTGGTAACCTGTGTCCTCACTGTGGGAAGCTGTGTGGATCTAGAATTGGCCTCCACAGTCACTTACGGACCCATCGCTAGAGTCTACACAATTTTCTTTAGAATTTTCCTCCTTTTAAAATCTCCTTTTTGTAAATTTTCTTTTTTTTTCTTTATCCTGGAAGACAATCTTACTCGGTCACGAGTGATCGCCTGACTGACTGAATCATGCAGGAAGGTGGCAAAACATTGGGTTTTTTTTTTTCTTTACCTCATTTGCAAGGATAACTTTATTAAAAAAACAAAACTTAAAAATACAAGGTGCTTTATGCTTCTTGAAAAGCAACATTTTTAAAAAAGAGAGAGAGCGAGAACCATACAATACGCTTGAGCTAATAGACAGCTAAAGGTGTTGTTTGTTTGTTTGTTTCTGCTGATTCTAATTAGCAGGGCTTTTTTTCTGGTGGAACTCACCGGAACTGAGTTCCAGCACCTTTTCTTCTATTAATTGCATTACAATTTAATCGCCGTCTACTCCCGAGGAAATGTAATCCAAGAGTTCCGGTACCCTTTTCTCCAGAAAAAAAGCACTGCTAATTAGTATTGACCGACTGTGTCAAAGAAACTGCATTTCAGAACTCTATACATTCTTAAACGAGTGGCTGAGTTTAAACTCTCCGTCAGGTTATGAACCTGAAAAGACAAGGAATCTGAAAGGCACGGTTGTAATCACCCTGCAATGTGCCGTATCGGCCTGCCCAGTTAACTGACACTACAACTTCCTCTGAATAGCTAAAGCTAGCCTTGCTTCTCCATCTTTTTACCTTCCTTGCCATCTGTTCATGCTGCTCTAGCAGCCTCCCTCCTCTCTTCTCACCAGGGCCTGTCTAAGGAAAAGGGTATTAGAGCCTCTGATGAGGTAGGCCTCAGGCCTCTCCATCACTCCTAGCCACAAGGAAAGCACCAGCTGTCTGGCCTCATTTGCATTTTCTCTCCAAAATAATGAAATTAGCCATGAGTATCCTGAGGTGATGCAAGACGCAAATTTAGGCTAGATGTGTCAGCGTGTGATGGGAAGGGAGGGGGAAGGTCACTGAGGCATTTGGAGCATGCTCACAGTATTAAAACCGACTGTAGTGTATCTTTTCTAATCTGTAAGAAAAGGGATTCAAATACCTTTTAACGCACGAGAACTTGAGCAGACTGCTGTAAACACACTAGCAAAAACTAGCAACCTTTATAGGCTTATAAAGAAGTGGCTACTGAAAGTCAGGTTTTAGAAGCCTGAAAACCATGGCAATTTGAAAGATAAAGTACACAAGCCTTTTGACTACCAGTAGGTAATACTCAAGTACCAGCTGATAGTGCCAGCCTCATAACTCTACCCGCAATTTACCATCATTTGTTGGTGACCAACTGCTACATTAGTCTCTAATGAGGCTTCCTAGCCAGTTTCCAGTATTTCCCTCCTGCGGTATGTAATGTTCACCATTTTTACTCCTAGTCAAGGGAGAAAACATTAACATATTTGTTATGCAGCAACACAAACCTTTGATTGCTGCGCTGCGTATTGTATTTCCTCAGTGTGGAGAAATAAACAGACACTTCACTTTCTTTTTCTGTTGGGCTACTAATACATTCTTGCAGCTTATGTCTCACAGAAGCACATTTTCCAGCACTGCAAACTACTGTGACCTTAAAATTCACACTATATTTTTTTCTCCACTTGCTGTTGTAGCTTCAGTCTACAAAAACCTCTTCAGCTATGATACTTAAGGGCACAATCCACCTAAAAGTTATTCTGGACAAGGGCCATTGGAATGAATGGGATCTGTACAAGAGTTGTTTAACTGACAGATGCTCCTTTGCCTTTCCTATTCATTTCAATGGAAACCACGCACAAGAAAATGTCCTGGTGGATTTCATCTGAAATATAGCTACTGAAGGATGACTAAAGCCCCATCTACAAAGCTTTTGGGGTGGCTGAATTATTTATTTCAGGAGTCGTCAACTTTATTTGTTTGTCTGTTTGTTTCATTTCTATACTGCCCAATAGCCAAAGCTCTTGACTTTGTGGCCCTGCTTGTGGCCCTACAACTCCCATCAGCCCTAGCCAGCATAATTAATGGTGAGGGCTGATGGGAGTTGTAGGTCAAAACATCTGGCGAACCGTAAGTTGCCCATCCCCTGGTTCTGTTTTATTGTTCTGCAGCTGTTTTTTATGCTTTATTTATTTTTAATCTTTGTGGTTAATTTTTAATGTTGAAGTTGGTTTTCAATTGTCTTAATATTTATATTTTCAAAATATATTTTGTAACGCTGCCTTGAGGGCACTAGTAGGCTGAAAACGAGGCAGTAAAGGGAAGGACTATAAATATAAAAATAGTAAGGATAAGGATATGTTCAGCCAACCTGGCTAAAATATCTTCCACGCCGCAGGTATAACATATGCCACAATATGACATGTGGCTCCCATGAAGTTCTGGAGGTTTCTGATAGCCACTGGGTGGTGGCGTGGAGATTCTCCCAGCAACGTGAGGGATCGACGTGGTGTGCATGTTATGCTGACAACATGCAGAAATTGGATCTATACAGAAGCTATTTCAACTGACTTACATATGCTGGTGTAACATGAAGATTAGCCCCCAAATTGGCCTTTAAATCAGCCAATCAGAACCCAAGTATTTCAGGGCTGATTCACATGAGTGTTTTAATTAGAGCTGTGCGCAGATGGCCTCTTGAAATTCTCCACCGATTTGGGGACAGAGAAATTGTGGAAACATCCATGGCTAAGAGAAATTCTCAAATAGTTTCTCAGAGGTGGCGCTCACCATTAGCAGCGGCCATTAGCAGCGGCCATTTTTTTCTTCAGGGATTTTGTTTCTTGTGCTGACACTGCAAGTGGCAACATCAACAGATGTGTGGGCAACCCGGTCACCATTTTGCATCCTTCACCAAGGGCATTGGCGTGCGGGGGAGGGGGAGGCCACCACAAAAATGGTGGAGAAAATTTGACCATGGCCAAGAGGACAGTGTGAGCTTTTTCTTTCTATCCTTCATCTCTCCACTGCTCTGCAGCCTCCCAGGCTGCCTGCACATTCTGCTCTGGAAAAGCCCTGTGGGAGGAATTACCTCATGATGCCTTCCCCTGGGCTTTAATGGCTGTGTGGGAAGCTGAGGAGGCGACTGTGTAGTGAAAGACAGCAACACTCGCACACACTCCTCGGCCACCTCATAAGTAAGGTAAGCACGAAGAACACTGAACCCAACCCATGAGAATTTCTCTGAAATTTTCTTCTCCTTCAAATTTCTTTTTGAAAGCACTTTCTCTCCTATAAAATTGAATGAAAATGGTTGGGAAAAAATGTGAAAGAAATTTTCGGCACAGCACTCATTTTAATACAGTGAAGCACTGAAGTGATTACAACTTGTCATTTGTTCTGAAGGGCTTTTCTATTTGTTTGAGTGGTAACAGGTGCTGTGCCTAGGTTTATATCCCACACTTCAGACATGACATTTCTGGATAGCCTTGTACAGCTCCACCAAAATACTTGCTGAGCCCAAGGTCTGGGACAGTGAGACTGACTCTCAGCCTAACCTACCTCACAGGGTTGTTGTGAGGATAAAATGGAGAGGAGGAGGAGGACTATGTAAGCCGCCTTGGGTTCCTTGCAGGAGAAAAGGTGGGGTATAAATATAATAAATAAATAAATAAATAAATAAATTGTGCACCCTAAATGGTGGTGTAAAAGCTTTCTCTCAGCATTCTCAAAACTGCTGTTATCCCTTTTGGTTGTGGCACTCAATGCATTGACTTCGCCCTCCCCTGAGCATGGCCCCGAGCATTAGGACAACGCTGCCTGACTCATTGTTTGCTTTGGCCATCCTCCTGCCGAAACACGTAGGACAAAAGAGGATACCGATTTGCATAAAATTTGCCTTTGCTGATTTATATGTATAGATGCAAATATTATTCAAATCAGTGTCCTCTTTTGTGCTATGTTTTTGGGTGGTGCATTTTCTCTTTTTCTTCTGATGTATACGTGGGCCATCCTAGTGGCAAAGTGGTACCCCAGCAACTTCTACGAAGGACAGTTCCCAAATTTGTGATAGTGGGCAGGAAGATGGCCAAGGCAGACAATGAGTCAGGCAGCGTTGTCCTAATGCTCGAGGCCATGGACAGGGGAGGGCGAAGTCAATGCATTGAGTTCCACAACCAAAAGGGATAACAGTAGCTTTGAGAATGCTGAGAGAAAGCTTTGGAAGGAGGGCCAAGGATGAACTGAGCCCTTTCCCATGTATAGATGCAATTTTAGAAATAATGACTATGATTTGAATGGAAATACAATACAATACCGCCACAGTGGGGAAGACTGACCAGATGACCCGTGTGCCTGTGCAAAATGTTGATAGGCAAGAAGGCCCCTGCTCTCCCTTTTTATCTTTAAACTAGACTTGTTCTGGGCAGCCCTTCCAATAATGGATGCCTCCAAACAGAGGACTGTCCTCTGCAAAGTAGGTCACATGGCCACCCTACTTGCCACATTGCTTCACCCTCAGTTCTGGGCTACAGGTGCTTCCAAAGAAGTTGCTTTTTTGAGCATTGCAACTGTTTGTGGTTCTGGCCACAGACCTTCAGTCCATTGCTCATTTCCCATGGAGGTTTCAAACATCAGTGATAAAGAATTTCCTATATCCACTTTCAGACTGATGATTAAAAGGAATGATAGTGATAAAGTGACACTGGAAAAGCTTTATTGAATCAAACTTCCATCTTCCCAAACCCAGAACCATTAAATTTCTTGCTCTCAGAATGCCTTATGTTGGTTCTAAACTTTGTTTCTTCATCACAAATTATTGTCTGAAACATGCCCCTGAATGTTTTTTTAAAAAACAACAACAGTAACAACGACACTATTTAGCTATATTGCTTGTAACAAAGAGACCTGCCTGACAGCACTTCATGTCAGTCAAAAGTCTAGGTCAGACACTTATCAATTGACCCTGTGTTAAAGGTAGACACTCATTTCAGCATCTGTCAATAGCATCTTTTGATCCATTTATACTGGAGGCTGCATCACTAGAGTGATTTATAAGTGAGCGTGCATAGACTTTAAAGAAAGGGAAACACTTATCAAACTGGGTTGGGGAGGGGGATCCTACAGTGGGCTGTCTTGTTGGGATTTTAGCACTTGATTTGAATGCATCATTTGTGATGCTGTAATTTAGGGTCTATTTGACTTATAGGAAACTTAGCCTCACTCATTAACAATGAAAAGTCCTTGTAATCTCAGAGCCCTCTTTTGAAATCAGTGCCTATTCATAAAGCATTCCATTATCTGTTCTGTCCGTCAGGTCCTTATAATTATGAACTGTGCTTCCTGCTATTTCCTAACCTAGCTTTGGTCTCTAAACTTCCCCTGTTGAGGTTTTAATTACAAATCTGCCAATCCTGGCCCATTTTTAGACAAGACAAGGAAAAGAAATGTGAACATGTAAAAACACACATACACACACACACACACACCACAGAGGGGCCCAGAAAAAATTTCATTGACACACACCCGCTGTGACACTGCGGCAATTGAAGAAAGCCTGTCATTTTCCTGTCAACCTTTGACCTCACCCAGACATATTATGAAATGATTTGAAAAGAAATATCAGCACCGTAGCGCTGGCTCCTTCTAGCTTTATGTGCCTGTCCTTGATGTCAGTCAGGAGTAGTTAACTAGCACCCACAGAGCCTTTAAAAAAAAAAATCCCACAAAATATCAGGAATGACTTCTGCTAGCAAGACTAGCTTTTATCAAGTAATGACTTTATGACATAAGGTATTGTTTACCTAGGCATCGTTCTCTTACTTGCATTTTAATGAGCCTAATTAATAATAAGTTAGAAGTCCTCAGCTACTTCTTCACAGCTGGACCATATGCACTAATTACACCAAGTGAGCAAACTTCGACTAATCCCTTTCATCAGAAGAAATATTTTAATTCCAAAAAATCTCCATGAGCTTTTCTTTTTCTTTCTTTCTTTCTTTCTTTTTTTTTTAAACCTATAAAGATGTCATCTTTTCATACTGGCAAAATTTGCACAGAAATCAAAGTAAATGTTGAAGGGGCAAGATCCTATCAATTTATTATTATTTTTCAAGTTGCAGCCTTTATTCTTCCCTGACATAATAAGCACATTGCTGATCAGATGGGGCTAACATGTTCATTTCCAATATATGTTGCATTCCATTCCAACAGAGATCCACTGAATTCTTACTAATGGACAGCACTCTTGTGAAGATCCTGACCATCCAAGCATCTTACGACCATTAGCTCTCATGGTTGCAGAGAAATGTGTAAAGATATGAGGGGGAGGGAGCGTAGCTCAACGGGAAGGCACATGAAGAAACTACCATGTTGAATCCCAGGCATATGCAGATGAAAGAAATGTAGGTAGCCGGTCCAATAGCAACTGAGGTGAACAGGCACCTTTTCCCCTGGGCCCCCAGACTCACCCAAAGCAATGGGCTACACCCTAGAACAGACTTCCCCAATGTAGTGCCCTCCAGATGTTTTGAACTATAACTCCCATCAGCCCCAGCTAGCATGGTCAATGGCCAGAAATGATGGGACTTGTAGCCCAAAACATCTGGAGGGGCACCATGTTGGAGAAGGCTGGCCTAGAACACCCAGAACTGCTGGGCTGCTCCCCCCCTCAACACACTGCTGAATTCTGATCCCTGGCCCCATATCCAGACCCTGCCCTGATACCAGAAAATTGTATTTTAAGACAGGGATGGGAGAACCAGCAATTTTCAAGCTCACCGAAATTCTCTGAAAATCACTTGGAAGCTCATTTCGGCTCATTCCTGTTTTAATTTTCGACCTGTTTTTGGCTCAGTCAAACACGGAAAGTGTGCATTTCTGTGGATATTTTTCGAAAGTGTGTACTTTCTGTTGGGACATGTAAGACAACAACAGCTGTGGCACAAGTGTTTTCATTTGGAAAGGTACAGGATGGCTAGAATAACAATCTTGTTTAGTCTGACACCACTATTCTATTCTCATGGGAAAAGGAGGTGGGAAAGAAATATGAGCTGATCACATGGTTTGTACTTTCTGATGACGTAGTATGATTGTTAAGTTTCGTTTCCTGTAACTTTCGCTATTGAGAGAAGGATTGCTTTCTGTATGCATCTTCTGGTCTCTTCTCTCTGATGCTCTGTCTGCCAGGGTGGACTTGGTCCACTGGACTATGCTACGCAATATAGACTGTAACCTAGGAAATTGTATTTACTCTGATATAGAATAAACAGGTAGTAAAAACCCTGTGGTGGATTCTATGGCAATTCCTAATTACAGTTGAGCTGACTGGACGGGCAAGCTGGAGTTGGCTGTAATCCGAGACGCTTGGAATGTGCTGCGTGCAGGAGAGAAAGCTGAATCTCTGTGTGAACTACATGGGCCGGTTACACACATGAGACAGAGGCTAAATCTCCCAACTCACGCTCTGCTGTATCCACGTAGGCAGTCAGGCCTACAGGGTGGATTGTGAGCCATCAAGGCTGAAGCATTTTTTAGCCTTTTCACTTTCCCCCTATTGACTGAAGCATGAAAATGCACACTTTTTGAAAAAGGCACATTTCATAAGGCACATTTCTAAAAAATGTATATATGCATTTTTATTAATGCAATCACAATTTTGGGAATTAACAAACATTTCTTTTTCTTTCTTTTTTTTTAAAGTGCAGTGCTCCTGCTCAAATTTGTGATTGCAAACGGGACACATTCAGTTGATTAGAAACTAAATTCTCATACATCCCTACAAGAGGATGGAAAATACAGATCTGCTTATTTACAAGCTGATTTTCAATTTTCCTGTGCATTTCAAACGTGATTGTCTCCCTCTCACCTCAGAGGAAATAATTTAACATGTAAACCAAGACATCAATGTAGTTCTTATCAATATAGCACTTATCCAGCTAACACCACATTGGTAAATTTCAGTCTTCTCCAGCTTACTCCACAGTGAACTCACTAGCTCAATAGTTTTTGCACTAGCTCAATAGTTTTTGAGCTCCATTGAGATTTACTCTTCATGGGAAAGCTCATGGAATCTGCCTAGCATCATGGATCAAGTAAAATGCAAGTAAAAGGGGGACACCAATATTTGAGAACCCCCAGCTCTATTTATTAAGGTTCTTTGGAATGTATCCATCAAGATTTTTAAAAGCGACTCAAGTTTGTCTCTTTTAATAGTCTTGATAATAAGACTATCACAGGGTAAACACAGTGGCTGGGTTCAGACAACACAATAACCCACACTAAGGGTTGAGTGTGGGTTGTTGTTGAACCATGGGTTGTTGTTGAAACATGGGTTATCGTGTTGTCTGAACCCAGCCACACTAACAAACCATGGTTGGTTAACCACGAACAACCCACAGTTCACAACCCAAAAACAAACCATGGGTTCTCTTCATGGGTTGTTCATAGTTAACCAACCATGGTTTGTGCGAGAAGTTGGATTCAGACAACACGATGACCCACATTTCAACAACAACCTACAGTTCGATGACAACCCACATTTGACTTATACTCAACCTTTGAGTGTTGGTTATTGTGAACCCAGTCAATGGGTTGGATCCAGATTTTGGTATATTCAAGAGGGCTCATGGAAGCAGACTTCCCTGCCCCCTCTTCTCCATGGCTGCCCATCCAGCTCCCAAAAATGCTACACAGAGGGTTGGGGGACTGAGTTCGGGACCCAGCTGAATGGGGTATGCTGTGGTGGTGGTAGGCTGAGGGGTGATCCCTGAGGCAGTGTCTAGTGAGGGAGGCTAACCTCCCCCCTCCCCATGTGCTGCAGTTCTGGTGAAAAAACTGGATCATACACAGCTCATATACTTAAAAAAACCCAAAACATAAACATAGTTGCTAATGATGTCATTAGCATTATGTCTAGTTTGACCCTAAAAATCCACATGTGTTGGTCTTTTAAAAAATGAATGATTTTATCAATCCCATTATCTTTCAGCAGTGTGGTGCTGAAAGCGCTTTTTATATGCATTGCTGAGCATCGTGCATACAAAAGAAAGTTGCCCTACCCCAGCCTAAACTAATACTGAAAGGTTCAAGAGACATCCCTCCCACTGAGAGTGTCCCGCAGAATAGTGGACCTTGTCCTTTAGGAAATTGTACCTGATGCATTTGGCCTAAATTCCCCTTTGTTTCTTTTCATTACATTAGCCCTTGTTATACTCCACTGGATGACCTGAAACAGTTTCACTAAACAATTAATGATGATCCTATCCATCCTTCATTGGCTGTTTAGCTACAGCTATATGCCTTTACTCCTTTTAATCTTTAGTTTAATGAAGTGTAATTAATCAGGCTCACAATGAAATATTGAATCTTGAAATTTCTCAGTTCTTTCATAATAAGCTACTTCATGCATAAAAAGTCTGCTTGGAAGAAGAATTAACACAGCTGCTTTCTTTCCCTTGTTTGGGTAAACAATCTCCATCAAAATGGGAATATCACTTAACAAAACTGTAACAAGTGTTATTACAGTTTGCAGCAGAGGGAAACTTTCCAGAGACACAATTTAAACGAGCTTGAGGTTTCTGTTCTGTGGCGTTCACTTAGAAGTCTGAATGCTATTGATTACTTGTCTAATTTGTATTATTTCCCTTGGCCTCCCAGACAAACCGGACTGTTTTGCCATCCAATCTCCTTTCAGTCAGACATTTGTGTTCTAATCCTCCCAGCCTCACTCAATGCTCAGAAGTCTTTTGGCCCACTTTAGAGCACTGCAACTTTCTTTAGATGTTGGCACTCTGAAAAGAGGGAGCACACACACACACACACACACACACAGTTAGGACTACCAACTGAACAGGGGGAAACCCCTCCTTTCCTGCAGTGCTCTTGTGACTTTACCAATGAAAGATGGATGCGAATCTGTCAAGCTTGATTTCACTCAGATTCTCATTTTTCCACTGTTAAATTCATTCCACCTTGTTTCCATGTCAGAGTGTGAATTGTAAGTTTTTCGCTCCGCACGAACATGCATACAGGCTTTCTCGCACCTTTTTTCAAAATATACAGTTTTGTACGCTTTTTTAGGTACGCCTTTTTGTGCGCACTTTTTCAAATGTTCACATTTTATCAAACAATTCTGCTCCTCCACCACACCCACACACACTGAATAAAGTGTTTTGGTGTGCTTTGATAAATATATGCATTTTTTTGTATCCACCATTTCAAATGTATGCACTTTTTGAAATGTTTGGGGCTGGATCCAGACTTAAGCATGCTTAGAGTCCCACTCTATGTATCCCTGCTATGTGGATTAAAAGAAAAGGTATACCTCTTTTGCTAACAGCTGGCCTGTCCGTCAGCTGGAACTCTATTTCTTTCTTGCTGTTTTTCCTGAGATCTTGCCCAGCTTTTCTATCTTTTTACCAGGTTCTGTTGGTTCTGGAGAATTCTGGCAGCTTTGAGCCTACCTTCCATCCTTGCCTTTTGAAGAACACCTGAGTTCTCAAGTACCACAAGTGTCTTTTAGGCACCCTTTCTTCTGGTTCTTTGAGAACATGGTGGTAAATGGGAATGAGCCTTCTCTTAGTGAGTTGAAAACAGTTTGTGAGGCAGCATCCATCTTCTCGGCAATCCAAAAATGGACCCCCTCCCAAAATCTAAGCATATACAGACTCAGTGAAACTGAACTGTCCAAGAAAATCACTGCCAGGTCATTTCTCCATGTTCCCCTCCTCAAACTTCTCACCTTCTCACTTCACCCTGTGACCTTTTTCTACCCCCAGACCATATCTTTTTACTCTGTTACCCACATTGCCTGGGAATTTACTCATTTGCAGTCTCAGCAGCAGTAGCTGGTGGTTCCAATGTCAGTGGGGCAGTGTACCCACTCCGGATATCAGTCTGAACTTTAAAGCAGCTATCCATGATGCTGATCGTATTGTGGGGATCGGGTTCAGCACCATGGATAGCTCCTTAAAACAAAGAATGGATACACCATCCCACTAACACTGGAGCCACGAGACTCGATTGACTTAAAATTCTGCAATTGGATCATAACCTTAGCCTTTTGTGAAGCATGTAGTCTCAACATGCAATGAGAGAGCAGGGGCGATAGCTCTGCTCCCCACATCACATCCTCATCACCCTTCACCTGTAGAAAGTGACTGTCTACAGCGGGGAGCTTCCTTTATCTGTCTAGTCTCTCTGCACAAGTTAGAACCCTGGAGAATCAAGGTACTAAATCTCGGGAAGAGCCTCCGTGGACAGAGGAGGCTCCCTGTTTCAAACAGTTGCCCTCTACACGTGGAAGGTGATGCAAATGGCGACAGAAGGGGGTGGAACTAGCATGCTCATCCCCACTCCCCAACAACAAAGAGTTGAGAGATTCCTTAGATGTGTTTAGGTGTCCGAATGAGCTGGCTGGGTACCGGCTAGATGGGCGATTTAAAAATACAATAAATAAATAAATGAGCTATATACATGTGTTTTAGCCAGTACATATATTAATAGGGGAATTCTCATTTTACTGTGTTATATTACAAATCCTATACATTCCTATGCTTGGGAGTAAATCCCATGGAATAATTATAGTGGGATTTCTCAGTAAACATGCATAGGCTCATGCTAATCCTTTCACCCAATTTGAATGCTAATATGTGGAGTGTCTATTTTCTGGAAGTTTGATTATATGTAACAGTATCCATTTCTCAGTTAGGGGTGTACAAGTCACTCTATATCTGGTCCATGTCAGTTTTGTATATATTCAATATTAAGTTCATTCTGACCAATTCCCACATCATTAACTTGTTTTAGTTATTTTAATTTTTAAATTTGGTTTTAAATTTTTAATAATGCTTTTATTGTGTATATTTTATATTGTATTTTTTATTGATCGTTGTAAACAGCCCAGGGAGCTTTGGTTATTGGACGGTATAAAAATAAAATTAATCACCATCATCATCATCATCATCATCATCATCATCATCATCCTGTAATTTTTAAAAAATTGCATTTATTTTCATATGCAACTTTCCCTACCATACACATTTTTGCATATATCATTACCTAACATATGTATTTTTTTACATAATGTTCTCTAACATATGCATTTTTGTATGCAATTGTTAAGCTGAGAACTGCATTGCAACATTCGGAGAAGTGGCCAATCCAAGGGATATCTGTGATTGGATCTGCATATTAGCGCAGAAAGTGTGAATTAGGTTGGTTTTCTTAATAATGAGGACCAAACAAAATCCCCCAGCATCCCTACTCAGCATATACTGAATGGAGAGACCTCCGCTGATCATTCTCTTCAGCACTACATCTATATATTGCTCTAATATTTTGGCAATACGTACAATTAAAAATCACAAACAGTGTGTTTAAAAAAAGGTGGTGGCATACCCAGGATTTACTACAGTTAGCTTTACTGTAAGTCTCCTTTATGTGCACTGGCAGTTGAATTTAAAGGTAATGGTCGTTCTTTGATGGTGCTCAGATGTTTTAAATCTTAGAAGTACTCCCAGTGGTGATAAATTAGTGAGCAGAGGGCAGAGAAGGCATCCAAAATTGCATGATAAATGCAATTTGCCACATGGCTACTGCCATCTATCACACTCAGATCAACAACACATATGTGGAGTGGGTGTCTACATTAAAGCTTCAGGATATGACCAGCCCATCTAATGAGACTAACAAAGTTGTAAGACTGTTACTTTATTTATTTATTACTTACTTTTACTTTATTTATTTATTTATTACATTTCTATACTGCCCAATAGCTGAAGCACTCTGGGTAGTTCACAACAACTAAAACCATAAAATACAACATAAGATAAACTATAAAAGTTTAAAACTACAGTATAAAATAGAAGTAAAAACCAAAGTAAAACCTAGCAGCAATGCAAAGATTTAAAATACAGTAACAGATTAAAAACAACAGAAATTGAAGGACAAAATGCCTGGCAAAATAAAAAGGTTTTCACCTGGCACCAGAAAGAGCACAATGTAGGCGCCAGGCGAGGCTCTCTGGGAAGCTCATTCCACAACTGGGGTGCCACAACAGAAAAGGCCCTCTTTTTAGTAGCCACCCACCTCACTTCCTTTGCCAGGGGCTCCCGGAGAAGGACTGCTAAGGACGATCTTAGGGTCTGGGCAGGTATATATGGGAGGAGATGATCCTTTAGGTAACCTGGCCTCAAGCTGTTTAGCACTTTGAATGTTAATATCAGTACTTTGAATCGGGTTCGGACATGGACTGGCAGCCAGTGCAGATGGAAAAGTACGGGCATAATATGATCACATTAGCCAGTCCCCATTAGCACTTTTGCTGCCAGTCCATGATTTAAATAAGAACCAGCATTTCTTGGGTTAACAGCGTAAAACTACCATAGGCGTTGCTGTTCCTAGGAAGGATACAACTTATATTGTGTGATTTTCTAGTGAGTGTGTGCATGAGTGTCCAACTATGGGAAGGACAAGTGGAAGAAAGGAAGATAGACAAGAGCCCTCTTCAAGCATTTGCAAGGAGCCTACATGTCAGGATGGGGAGCGGGGATGAGCACGCTAGTTCCTGCCCCCTTCTGTCACCATTTGCATCACCCTGCACGTGTAGAGGGCAACTGTTTGAAACTCCTCTGTCCACGGAGGTTCTTCCCGAGATTTAGTACCTTGATTCTCCAGGGTTCTAACTTGTGCAGAGAGACTAGACAGATAAAGGAAGCTCCCCACTGTAGACAGTAGCTTTCTACAGGTGGAGGGTGATGAGGATGTGTTGTGGGGCGCAGAGCTATCGCCCCTGCTCTCTCATTGCATGTTGAGACTACATGCTTCGCAAAACCATCTCGCTGCCCTATTTTGGACCAGCTGAAGTTTCCAGGACCGTTTTCAAAGGCAGCCCCACATAGAACACATTGCAGTAATCTCGACAAGAGGTGACCAGAGCATGGATGACTGTAGCTAGGCTTGTCCCTGCCCAGATAAAGACATAGTCGGTATATCAGCCTAAATTGATAAAAGGTGATCCGTGCCACCGAGTCCACCTGTGCCTCTAAGGAAAATGTTTCCGTTGCTGTGATTTTTGGGATGCATTCAGTTTGGTTGGATTCGGTAGAACCAGAAGTTTCACATGAATGCAAGCATTAGCAAACCTTAAGCATTTTGCTCTGACTTCTAATATTTCAAGCCTTTAAAAGTTTTGCTTCCAAAATTTGAGTCTGAGGAATGCTTTTAGAAAAAAAAGGTTCTTAACTCACGCTGCAGAAAAATACCTTATAACGTAGACCTGAGCGTGTGAAATGCCTTCACTGAAATGTGATACAAGGTGAAATTGAAGCTCTGTCTGTAGTGCTTGATCTAAGATGGCTGCTTCATAGGTGCCTTAACTCTGGTCTTAAACCAGCAGGTTTTTTGATCATTGAATTTACTGCTGTTGCTGACCGATTAGCCTAGAGGAAGTGGGGTGGGGGTCCTACTTCATCATGCTAGCAGTTTAAATGGTAACACTTCTTTGCGAGATATTTTGCATTTCTAATTGAAAGCTAAAAGTTGCATCTCAGCTGCCTGAAGATCTTGTTTTAAAGTTCAACATGCTTTACTATGTTTATGGAGTCAGAAGTGAGGAGCACTTTCTTCAAAGGAGCTTACTTCGAGGTAACTAGTATGCACAGGATTGCAGTCATGCTCCCTCCCCGAATAGTTCTGGTCCAACAATCTAACTCAGGGGTGCAGAACCTCAGGCTCGGGGGGCCAAATCCAGCTCCAGCATAGCTGGCTGGGGCATGCTGGGAGTTGTAGGCCAAAAACATCTGGGGACCCAAGGTTGGAGAACACTGCCATAGAGCTTCTCCAGAATGGAGTTCAGCTCTTAGGCTGAAATCGGTTCCGTCTCCCTGTTCCAACCCCTGCAGCACTCTGGCCCCCTCTGTTGCGCACTCTCTCCCTCATGGCTCCCTTCTGTGTCTCTTCATTCAAATGCCTTCTCAAAAAGCACCTTTTTCATGGAGCGTAAGATGCCACATTTTTTTCCTCTCTTGGTTGCTTTCGTCTGAACCTAATCTGCACATTTATTTCAATGCATCCCACTTTATTTCATGCAGCAACCTCTAAAGTGATTTAGTATGCTCACCAATACCTCCCCCCCCATTTCTATAGGCTTTCCCAGTGAATGTTTATGGCATTTTACATGCCAGCGGTGATAGGGCTGGGTCCCCCACCCCCCTGCCGGTTGGAAGTCTTAAGAAACCAACTGTGTTTGCCAGAGGAAGCTCATGACATGCTGTATGTTTAATTATGTTCAATTCATTAACACAATTAGAGCTGTGAACAATTTATTGACACAGCCAGAAACACTTAGAAACAGCCAGTAAGTCATAGATTATAGGAACTCATTCACCATTCTTTTGCAATGTGAGCAATACTCTGGCAAACTCTTTAATCTCTTCAGGACATGGCTTGAGTCATAGTTTTGTTTTTCCGCTCTCTGATGTAAAGCCCTACAATAACTCAACTGTGTTTTGGAAGAAAGTGCTACATTGTGCCCTATTAAATTAAACCATTAATCACAGCGCACTACCTTAGCTCTGAAATAACTAGAGTTATTTCACTGTACATATTTGTTTTTCCTTTTTAAAATTCTATGTACAAAAGAGTACAAATCACCTGGGGATTTCTTAGCTGTTTGTTTTAACAGCCACAGCGAGCGAACCAATGTGATGTAATAGAGCATCCTTCCCCAACCTGGTGCTCTCCAGATGTGTTTCACAGCAACTCCAGCATGCTGGCAGGGAATGATGGGATTTGCAGTCCAACACTTCTGGAGGGCACTAGGTTGGGGAAGGCTGGATTAGAGTGTCAGACAAGGATTAGGAAGGACCAGGCTCAAATGCCCACTCTGCTGGAAAACTCAGTGAGGTAACCTTGGGCCATCACTATTTCTTAGCTCAACCTACCTAACAGGGTTGTTGTGAGCATAACATGGAAAGTTGGAAAAAACTTTATACATTGCCTCGAGCTCCTTGGAGGAAGGGGGGGATTAAATGTATAATACATTGGCATTTCCATTGAGGTGCCACCTTTTTTCCTGGCACAGCCAAGTTCCTCCTGATGCTTTAGCAGCATACAGGATGGACAGAATTTGAACAGGGCAAGGCTCCACAATCACTGTATGCCCCTGCTGGGGAAAGCGGCACCTGTTAAATTTCTTCCTATCATGCAGCCAAATAGCTTGTTCAATGGGAATCCAGAGATTTCCTGCTTAAACGTGAAATAGGGCAGCCTTCCCCAACCTGGCACCCTTCAGGTGCATCGGACTACAACTCTCAGAATCCCTAGGATTGGGAAAGGCTGGTCTAAGTTCACCACTGTAGCACACACACACACACACACACACACACTGCATCTTTTCAGAGCAAGTTGCTCTTAGGCGGCTTCTTTAGTCTAAAGGGCCTTTTCCCACATCCAATTTGTCAGACCAAATCAGAAATGTGGAAGTTCCTCCCCATGAAACAAAAAGGAACTGTGTGGTTCTGAACAAACAAATCTATGCAAACCAATCCATGCCACTTGAACTGAGAGCAGAGCCTGTCCAGCTTGTAAGCTGTGACATTATCGGCTGTTAGAACAGTGCATGCTTACAACCAGTGAGTTTGGATTGCAGGGAACAGAGGTGCTGAATAAATGCCCGTTAGGCAGGAACCAAACATGACTAGAAACTTGGAGCTGCTGCTGAGAAACAGTAGCCCCATGTCAAATGTAAGAAATTTAAAATGCAATGTGAAAAGGCATACAGCATTTAAGGCAATGGTCATATCAGGCATACCAAAGAAGCCTAGCTAAAAAAACCCACCTACTTTCTGAACCAAAGTTTGCTCCTGGCCTATTAATGGCAGGCAGTTTATCAGGTCAGCTTGACCTGGGGAGAAGAGAACATGATGAGAATAAGTCTTGGCCAATAAAGTTCATGCCCCCAGACAGGTCTAAACTACAGAGAACAAATTGGGAAATTTCTTTAGAGTTGTAGAGTGAACAAGATGCAGCAGAAAAGATGTAAGCAAGAGGGTGTTGCCCTAAGCTGAGGAGGGATCCTTGAGGAGACTTAACTAACCACCCTGTTGTAACCAATCAGTAAGTTTAAAACATTCGACTTTCTGTTTATGGCAATGGGCGTTTGGAGCTGGAAACCTACAGCATAAAACAGAACCTTGCCTCAGCTGCCATGTTCTGCATTCATTCAAGATTCCTAAGGTCTTGTTCAACTCCATTCAGAGGGTCTTTGAGGGAAGACAGATCCATCACCGGAGAATATAGTGAGTGAATTCTATTATTTTTCTATTCCTATACTAATGGTGTGTGTGGTATTTTTTTTTAATTAAATAGTTGTCTGTGTGTCTTAGTGCTTCTTGACATCAAGAAAACCACATCTCTGAACCCAAGCCGGATATAGACAGTAAGTAAGGGTCTGTCACTAGTAAGCAGAGAGTCTGATTAGATTTATTATCCTTAATTTTTTCCTGTACACTTTCCCTCTCCATAATATCCAGTACAACTCACCTTGTGTCTTGACTTCATTACACGGTGTCTTTCCCCACATTTGGTCATGGCAGCCGATAGCGTGGAGCCAGGTTGCTGAGGCTGGGGGGATGCACAGAGCATGTCATGGGACATGAGATGAGTTGTACTAAAACATTGTTGAGTAGGATAGGGAGGGAAACATGACACAGAGCTGCTGTTTTTGGTAAACAGGCCTTACTATAACCCTTAGTTCCACCCTTAGGGGTATCCGTCCATTTTTTGACCATGGCAAAGTGAAATTCACTACAGAATTAAGTCAAGAAGAAGGACAATGAGAAGGCTTGCTGTGCAACCTAACCTCAACACTGGGGGTTTGCTGAATCTCACAACAGGGTCCAGGCCCAGCGTCAGCATGAGGCATGCTCAGGCAAATGCTAGGGCCCCAGGAGGGCCTCCCCACTGACGCCTGCCTGCACTGGACTATGTGGGCCCCTTTACTTTTTCCCAGGATTGAGAGGAGCATTGGGCAGCTGCTGCTGCTGTTTGCAGTGAGATGCAGGGCTGTGGAGTCAGTAGATAAATGTTCCGACTCCGACTCCTCAGTTTTTTGTACTTCCGACTCCGACTCCCGACTCTGACTCTGACTCCTCTGTATTAATATGCGAATGTATTTTATACATTCCTTGAAGGAAAGAAAGGCAACATACATGTCATTACCACAGGACAACTGGCTGGGAAGCCAACAGTCTACTGTACTGAACAGTTTAAGCAAAAGACAAACACAATGAAAACAACAAAGTTTTATTAATTTTTTTAATTAATTTAATTAATCAAGTGGCTGGATAGTAGCAGCAGGCATAAACATCAGGAACAGGAACTTTACCAGTTCAAAAATACAAACCACATTATTTGGTTGTTTTAGAACAAAAACAAAGCTTATCTATATGAACCAAAAACAAAATCTGTAAAACCTAGAAATGGTTTATATTAATCTTGAAATGTAGTTATAGGCTTAGCAAATGCAAATCAATTCAATGTAGAGTTCTAAGGAAGAGAATTGCCTCTGCCAGATCCTCTTTCATAGAGGCTCTTAAGTCAGACTTTATTATTTTTAGGGCTGAAAATAATCTTTCGACACTGACTTGGGTGGGTGGCATTGCAGTAACTATTCTGGCCACATCACTAATCGATCTCTGGATAAACAAGGATGGCTTCTTCAACAGTAAGTTTTGATGAGCGATCATACTTTTCAACTTCTTTTAGTGCTTTATAAAACTCCTGTTGGAATTTTTTTATTTGGACATTTACTGGTTCTGTAACGCTTATGCGACGTCGCTTTCCTTTAGCAACTTCCATTTTGTCTAAGCAGGAATCAAAGTCTAATTCTTCGTTTGAATAAGATGATCCTGAGTTACCACTATTGCTTAAAAGAACTTCATCCTCCTGTGGAGGTATTTCAGGTCGTAATCCCTTCATGCGAACTGCTACATCATAGAGGGCCTTTTTCCCAGTAGCAGTCTGTTCACTGTTCAACAAAAGTCAGCTCATTGGGTCGACATAAATAGCCGCTAACAAGATTTCATTTTCCAGCAAAATACTCCCTCTTTTCATCATTGAAGATGCAATGCCCTCAGCTATTAACCCTCCATTTTTGTTCAGGCGATATAACAGGCTCTTCCATTCCAAGAGGAATTTACCCGGGGTTAGATCGTCACATTGCAACCTCTTGGTGACAGTGAAGGGGTGAGAAAGAAAGCTCTTCTAGCAGAGAGAGGTAGTTGGGCAGAAGCTGCTGCCTTCTCCTTTTTGTGTGCTGATCTGCTGCTGAAGATAGGGCAGTGGGAGGATCCAGGAAGGGGCATTTATTATAAAACATGATTTCCCTAGTAGAATCCCATAGTCATGTTAGTTTAAGCTAACAATCGGAGTTTACAAGTTTTTACAGCCTACGTGAGGCACTGCATGCATTGGTCTTTATTCTTACAGTAGAGAAGTCATTAATTATAACTTTTTGTGAATTGGGACATTTAAACTTGCTTTTTTTAAAATTCCAATCTAAATTTAGTAGGAGTCGGAGTCGGTGCATTGTTTGCCGACTCCGACTCCAGGTACCCAAAATTTCCTCTGACTCCGACTCCTCGACTCCGACTCCACAGCCCTGGTGAGATGCCATTTGAATTCCCCCACAATGCCTATTGCCCCCCCCCCAAAGTAGCATTGCTACCAAGTGACACTACTTTGGGGCAGTTGGGGAATTCAGATGGTTGCCTGCTACAGGCAGGAGTTGCTGCTGCCCAGCATTCCTCTCAGCACCACTGGGCCCATCACAACCGCATGCCCCATCACCACACTACCACGTTGCCGCCCCAACCAGGTGCCCTGTTACCACTCCTGCTGGGCTGCCTGGTAAGCCTACCACAGACCAGCCCTGTGATATAAACAGGGGAGGTGAGGACCCAGATATGATCTGAGGAAAGGTGGGGAAGGAGGCTGAGAGAAAAGGAGGGCACAGCAGCGTGTAGGGGGCAGTGGGGGGGGAGGAGGTTGCTCTGGGTCCTCTTAGACCTGGAACTATCTCTGGCAAGTTCTGTGGAGAAATTGCCTCATGGAAGAGAGAAAGAAAATGTGACTGCTGGTTGTTGGGAGCTGCTGGGACTACAGTGGAGAATCCAGAGGCCTGTTCGTTGAATCCCTGTCTGGTGAATCATTAAAGCTACATGTTACAGCAGCCCACCCCTAATGTTGCCCTGCAGATGTTTTGGACCAACTCTCAGCATTCCTGACCATTGGCCATCCTGGCTGGGGTTGCTGGGGCTTGAAGTCCAAAACATCTGGAAGGGACCGGGTTGGAGAAGGCTGTGTTAGAGCATGCCCTGGGCATTAAAGGATTTCCAGGCTCCTGAATGTTTCCACCCACCCTGGACTAAACTGGAACTTTGGGCAAAAGTGGTATTCTCTGGCATTGACACCTGCCTTTTGTTCTGTGGCCAAGCTCTGACTGTAGTAGTATGGACGTAGCATCATTTATCATGATGCAATTATTTAAAAATGACAATGATAACAAAACAACCATCAGGCTTTAGGTTAGCATCATTTGTAGAAATGGTGATTTCAGATACCCAGTACATCTATGTATGCAAAATGCTTTAAAGCATTAAAATATAATATAGCTGCCTCAATATATACTATTTTTAAGGCTCCCTCCCCCCCTTGGCATTTCCAATATATTAACTATAGTGATGTATGTAATAATATACTACAGCTGTTGCATCTACGTTTAATTATACTATTAAAAATCATATATATATATATATATATATATATATAATTTTAAAATCATATATACACACACACACTATTTCTCAAGCAATCCAGAAGACCTTTAATGGCCATCGTAAAAATAATAAAATGTGTAAAGGATAAGCTACCATGAAAATTGCAGAGAAAAATGATGAACTGTGTATTTTTTGTTATGTAGCTTACATGCAAGAAACAGTCAGATTTACTTAAACCATTGATCACAAAAGCATATGTGAGTAAAGAATTATTAGGGTTTAATGTATTTATATCTTGCTCTTCTGCTCACAGAATGCCCAGAGCAGCTTACATCTTATATATATATATACACACACACACACACACTGGTAAATGATCCTAGTTAAAAACAATACAATCTAAGATAGCAGTCAATAAGAATTAGTTTTAAAACCACACTAAAAGCCTGTTGAAATAAAAATCTTTTTAATGATGGGGACCATCAAATCTCAACTGGGAGGGTATTTTGGGGCTGTGGAGCCACCACTGAGAAGGCCCTAAAGGAAGTTGCTACAGGGATACATGCACATCAGATGGACTGAAATCAGATTTGATTATAGTTTTAAGTTAAATAGTTTGGGCAGATCATGCTAGACTTCTTTCAAATGGAACAAATTATGATGGTTATTTAACTACCACAGAGCTTAGCAGCTGCCTTTGCACAAGAGAGATCCAGTGATAGTGTGTGTGTGTCAATGGTTGCAAAAATTACACAATAGGAGAGCAGTGTTGGAGAAGTCCCCCCCCCCTGCCCAAGCAATAGTTTTATACTGTAAACCAGGTTGTGGCATAAAATAAACTGAATATGAAGCTGTGGGTTTCCCATAATCCTGCCAACAAGACAAGCCCAAATATGATATTGCGCATAAAATTAAATACTTTAACAGTGCAATCCTATGCATGTCTACTATGAATTAAGTCTCATGCAGTTTATAATGAGACTTACTTCCAGGTAAGTGTGTATAGGTTTGCAGCCTAAATAACAATTTGCTGCACTTTTGTGACAGCTAAAAGCTGCTGCCCCAGGTGGTTTATTTTTTGAGCTTTATTATTTTTTTTTAAATAATAATGCAAGATTCTAGTCCTGCTCACATAACCAAGCAGTCCTGAGTGCATGGAGGTTGGGAATGTGATCACAGTGGCAGGTCCTATCCCAATCTTCATGCATTCATCAGCTCTTCTGCACAGGAACCTAGGGTCTACCAGGACTGCCTTGCATCAGCAAATTCAGAAAACAGCTCTGTAAGATGCTTTAAATTCTTTTGATAGAGCGAGCACAACACAAATAGTTGTTTTAGGCTACTTCTTAAACAGAGGCCTCCAGTTAATGGCATAGTCTCTTTGGTGCACCTTTGGCTTGCATTAATTACAGTGCCTTTGTATGTAGATATTTGCTTTGTTTCAATGTTACTTTGTGTCAAAGTATGTTGGCTTATTCTGAGGTGAGTGTGGTGAACTTTTGTTTCTACTATTCTTTCAAGCTTCCCACCCCGCAACCTCCCACTTTTTCAAAATCTCTGAGAGGAAATGTGCAATTGGGCATTCATGCATAACCATGACATCTGCTTACATAGGGGCCTCTCTCTTTTCTGTTGTGGAGGCTGCTGGGTTTTCAGCTAGTGGATCTATGTAAAGCTAAAGGGAAAGACATTTCAAACTTCACCTTTTAAAATCAGGCAAAGTAAACAAGGGGGTGTTTGAGAGAGGAATGCCAAGGGTTAACTAGGACTTGGCTTACAGATGGCACATCCATTTCTGTCCGTGCACATTTTATAACAGATTATGATGAAATGGGGGTGGGGGGAATTTTTATCTTTATATAAGTTTCAGTTATGTTGATTCCTAGATATTTTTAGTTTGGACAGACACACCTTTGCCCTTGGTGAACCTTGACTCATAGAATCATGGAATAGTATTAAAGAATCATAGAACTGTGGGGGGGGGGTTGAAGGTCATCTAGTCCAACCTCCTACTCAATGCAGGAAATCCAGAGCTAGATGGAAATCCAATAGATGGCTGCACAGCCTTTGCTTGAAGACCACCAGTGAGGGAGAGGTAACTTGTTCCCATTATCAAACCGATCTTACTGTCAAGAAGTTTCTCGTGCTGTTCAATTTAAAGTTACTGTCCAGTAACTTAAGCCCATTAGATATAGTCCTACCTTCTGGGGCAGCAGAGATCAAGGGCCGGTTCACACAACACGGGAACCGCGGGGGAGCAGAAGTCCCCCGTGGTTCCCGTGTCGTGTGAACGCCAGCCAGCAGGACAGCTGCACGCGGGAAGCACAGAAAGTTACCATGGGTGGTAGAGGGGTAAGCCCCTATCACATTTGGCGGCCCTGCCATGCGGACAGTGGGCGGCTGTCCCATGGGGGCCTCCCATGGCCGCAGAGAGGCGTCAGCCCAGAGCGGCCGGAGCTGCGGCTGCTCCAGGCCTGTAGGGGCAAACGGCCCCACTGGGCATCCCGAGCTGCTGCCCCCTAGCAGCCGGGAGGCCCACGCTGCAGCGAAGGGACTGCTGGCTCCACTGCAGTCCGCCCATGCATGCGGGGCCTCCCCTGCTCGCCGCCTGTGTCATATGAACCGGCCCCAAGTCTTTGCCCTCTTCTGTGTGAAAGCCGTAGGATCATAGGATTTGTTTTGCATACCGCTGACCATCTTGGTTGCCCTCTTCTGAACCGGTTCCAATTTGCCTAAATCCTGCTTTAAGTGCAGCTCAAAGAATGCAGTTCCAATTAAAAGTATATAGGTGCCTGCAATCAACACTTTCTCATCCTTGATGACCAGGGTAAACAACCTGATGTTTTTGTGACTGAGGTTTTCCTATAAGTATATCAGCTGAAATCTGCTACACACATGATCATTATGTGTGCCATGGCTACACATGGTGGCACTCCAGTATTTCCTGCAATAAACGTGTAGTCCACAACCTAGTACAGAATTCTGCCGTTTCAATGGGGCTTAAGTTTGTATAACTGTGAATTGGATTGGGGCCATAAACTATGAAGTCCCTAAACAATCAGTAAGCAGGCACCAGAGAACCACAGCCAATCATGGCTTACTTTGCTGCATGAAGCGTGATATCATCAACTCAAATTGTTGGCAAAGTTGTATAAAGCTACACACACAAATGTATGGTTTGATTAGAAATAAAAAGTCTAGCATTCTGTAGGTAGAATGTAGGTTTTTTACATTCTAAAGCAGGGGTATGCAACTTGTGGTCCTCCAGATGTTTTGGCCTACAATTCCCATGGTCCCTCACCATTGGCTATGTTGGCGAAGGCTAATTGTAGTTGTAGGCCAAAACACCTGGAGGGCCACAAGTTGCCTGCCCATGTTCTAAATTGCTTAATGCACTTGGAATTCTACTAGTGACCTTATAGGACCCACCTCTGCCTTCTGGTGTCTGCTCTGTGAGTTTTATCACAATACAGCTGCCTGGCTTATGGAGGAACAGAAAAGTTGCTCTGTGCCAAACAGCGCTCTGCTTCTTCCACTCTGTTACATTTAATTAGGGTGTGTAATTAATCTTCCTTGTGTATTACACGATGATCAACCATCAATATTAATAAAATCTTTACTTACTTTAAAGACTCTGAAATATTTTATTTGGAGAGCTGGACCATCTGGCCCTCTCTACCACACTAGGATAAGTTCCTGGGTAAAACAGCTTCCATCTGTTTCTGAGATTCTTGTCTGGTATTACACGGGGGTAAGCCTGAAGAGGGATTTTACCAATACAGTAGATGAAATAAAATTGGATCTCTCCAGGGTTGCTTCTTTATTGTATTGATAAAATCCAGTATCCTATTTTTTTTTTAAGTGTTCTTTCAGAGAAGAATCTTATCTGTTTGAACAAAGTTTGCTTTACCTAGTATTTGAAAAGACAAGACTTGCATTCAGCATTCTTTAGTATAATCAGGAGGCCTGGAATTCTGAGGTAGTAATACAGTCATGCCTTGGATTGAGAGCATAATTCGTTCCGGAAACGTGCTTGTAATCCAAAACACTCTTATATCAAAACGAAATCCCCCCCAAAAAAATTTGTACAGAGATTTTTAATTTAAGCCGTACTACAGTACTTGTATTGCAAGACGTCGCTTGTATATCAAGTAAAAAAAATTTAAATAAATATTTAAAAATTTGCTTGTCTTGCAAAATGCTCTCAAACCAAGT
The DNA here is from genome assembly GCA_021292165.1 of Shinisaurus crocodilurus. NCBI lineage: Eukaryota > Metazoa > Chordata > Lepidosauria > Squamata > Shinisauridae > Shinisaurus > Shinisaurus crocodilurus. The sequence goes on along the minus strand of CM037879.1, from coordinate 41,304,045 downwards.
TACTTGCAATACAAGGTATTACTGTACCTGAAACTTAAAAATCAGGCTGTCTTGTCATTTGAATGAATTTGGCATTTTTAATTAATTTACTTGAGTTTGGGGTGTGTGTGTTGTAATTTAGCATTTTACTTTACATGTTGTTGGTTTTGCATTTTTCCATGTACAATGTACGTATTGTACATTGTACATTTTCAAATGTACCGTACGTATTTTTCAAATGTTCCGCAAGCTTGGAAATGTACAGACTTTGGCCACCGATTGCGTTTGGGTCCAGGAGGTGTAAACTGGGTAAATTCTGGTTTAAAAAGATGAACTGAAATGAATTTCTCATACTTCCCTAGCCACGAGATGATAGTTTCCAACGCCAACCACATCAGTAAGATGTTGGTGTTGGATGACCGGCCATTCAGCCTGGTGGAATCTGTCCGTTTCAGGCGCCCGGTGGAGCTGGTGATCGCATGTTACATGCTGCTGGCCTGCACCACCTTCAGTAGGAGAGTCATGCCCTCTTTGTACTGGGCAGCCATGAAGAGTGTTGGCTCAGCTGTGAATGGCAGAGCCACAGATGGTGCACTTCACCTCTGACATTTGGAGCAGTCAGGGTGGAGTTTATGCTTACCAACTTTGATGGTGCTTAGCACAAAAGCCACTGCACTTATTCCTTTGTAATTTGGCAGGTTTCTTACCAAGGGGCACCTCTACCATAAACCATGATTATAACAAAAGAGGCTGAATTAATAAGAGAATTAGCTCTATCCTATATTGTGATTCACCAAGCGTGTTTTTGTTGATGTAAAAAATAAATGTATTATTATTTACATTTATTTATCGCCCATCTGGCTGGCAAACCAGCCACCCTGGGTGATGTACACAAGATAAAAACAGGATAAAATACATTTAAAACAGTATAAAATTTTAAAATCTTAGCCCACCCCATATTCCCGCCTGAACAGCCAAGTTTTTAGTGAGCGGCAGAAGCTCAGCAGAGGGGGCATGGCAGAGGTCACTCGGGACAGAGTTCCACAGTATGGGGGCCGCCACAGAAAAGGCCCTCTTCCTAGTCCCCACCAGTCTAGCTGCTCTGGCTGAAGGGACAAGGAGAAGGCCGTCTGTGGCAGATCTTGCTGAGCGGCCTACTTGGTGTTGCTGGAGACGCTCCTTGAGATAGACTGGACCGGAGCCGTATAGGGTTTTAAAGGTAAAAACCCACACCTTGAATTAAGCTCAGCAAGCAACTGGTAGCCAGTGCAGCTCCTTGAGCACTGGAGTGATGTGATCCCGCCGGCGGCTGCCTTTAACCAGACAAGCTGCTGCGTTCTGTACCAGCTGTAGCTTCCAAACCATCTTCAAGGGTAACCCCACGTAGAGCGCATTACAGTAGTCTAGGTGAGAGGAGACCAAGGCATGAACCACCAATGGGAAGCAGGTGATTAGGAAGGTAGGGGCGCAGCTGCCGTATCAGATGGAGTTGATACAGCACCGCCCGGCTCACAGCTGCCACCTGAGCCTCCATGGACAGCTGGGAGTCTAGAATGACCCCCAAGCTGCGGACCTGGTCCTTCAGGCGTAGATGTACCCCATTCAGCACCAGGCTCAACATCCCCTAACCTCCCCTTGTCCCCCACCAGAAGTACCTTGGTCTTGTTGGTGTTCAGCTTCAGCATGTTCCTTCCCATCCAGCCACCCACTGACTCCAGGCACTTGGACAGGGTCCAAATGTACAGGTGGCAAGGACCCCTAGTCCCTCTAAGACCCCAGTTCAGATGTCAGTTGTCACACCATGTCCACCATAAATCTATCCAACTCATAGTTTTAAATAGTGATTGGTGAACCCACCTTGGCTTGATTTGGAATTGAACAAACTGAGCTATTTTCCAAAAGCAAAAAGGGACGGAGGTTTCTATTTTTGCTGAGGCAAATTCTGTAATTCAGGCCCTTTGGTTCCCCTAATGATATTATCATGAGTATGATGGGATCCAAATGCCTGTCCTTATGAGCTCCTGCCTCAACTTGTCCACAAGCCCCTGAACCCTGTCCTATTGTCCTGTTCCCTTTCCGTTTTCCTGACAGGTAAGTGGCAGGAATAGTAAAGTCTCAATACAAGGCTTCCCTCCTTCGCTCTCTGGTGCCCAGGGGAACCAGTGGTATGAGGGCTCACCTGAAATGGCTTTGTAGGTTTCATCCTTAAATGGCTGAATGCGTTTCAGCATCTCAGTAGTGTCATTTCTTGCTAATTATCCCTCTCCCTTTGCAAGGATGAGTTTAGTGAAGAAGTGGGACTGGCCCTGAATTTAGATGGATCTGGCCTTGTCTCATAACCATATTCCAACTCTCTCCAGTTCTGAATTCTTGCCCATCACTAGTTTTAAACTACAAAGCTTTCCCTCAAAAAATAAGAGGAAGAAAATCCTAGAATTCCTTTCCCCTCTTGCTTCAAAACTTTCTTCTAGTTCCCAGCTAAGACAATCCTTGGCATGCTCACTTGGGAACAGGTACCAAGGTACCATTAAACAGAGTGGTACTTACTTTTGAATAAGCATGAATAAGATTGAGCCATTGGTTCAATGATAAGAAAACCTGTTGATTTTAAACCAGAGTTAAGGCTCAAGCTCCACAAAACCACAAAATTGGAAATTAAGGCTGATGCCCCACAATCAGTAATGATGTTGTGCGAAGTTAAAATTTTTGCTTGCTTACAGCTTACTCTCCATGCAGCCCCACTTTTTCTCGGTCTTTCAAACCCAAATCGAGATGGGGATGGTGGAGTGCCTGGGACCAGCAAAGATGCTCTACATTGCCCTATGAAGCATCTGAACCTTATTGTGTTGATAGTGGAACTCTCCTGTGAGTTGACCCATGCCAGTTTGGCCCATTTCTGTTAATATTTTACTATACATCTTCTGATTCAAGGGGCAGTATCCTATTAGTCTACTTTAGAGGCAGCAAATATAATTAAGTTCTTTCCTAATGTAGGGTGCAATCCAGTTGGGATGTCCCTAACCCTCCAAACTTGGAGGATTCCACAGGCAATTTTTGCAGGGCGGAAGGAGCATGGACACAAAGGTCGCCTCCACATTCCTCCCGCCCTGCAAAACACTTAGACGGTGCACGAGGCAAGGAGGCTGAGGCACTGCCAGGATACTTCATATCGTGGCGATGCCCATCTCCTCCCCTCCCTGCCCCCCTGAGCACCCCCTAAACCTGTCTCTGAGATTGCTCTTGCAACCCCAGAGGCGCAGCCAGTGCAGTTCTTTCTGTGCTGGCTGTAAGGCGGGGAGAGTTGCTCCGAGCTCGGAGACCCAGCTACGAAGATGGTGTGCTTCTCCAATCATGTAGCTGGGTTTCCAAAAAGAACATGCATTCTGATATTCAGGAAATATTTCTATGGGGGTGGAAAGACTGGTAAAATGGCTCAAAAGTAGCATTGTGGTAGCAAGGAGGAGATGTTTTATGCAAGAGGAAACATGGGAGAAGGCACAAAGTTAGACATTTAAGAAGAACAGTAAAGCAGGGCAGGGTTGGGAGAAGCATAAGCAGGATAAAGGGGTGGGGAGGCAAAAATGTCAGAATAAGCAAGTTAAGCAGTAGCACTGCTCTCTAATCAGAAGGTCGTAGAAGTGACACTCAGGGCCTTCCTCAACTAGTATCCTTCCTAGCTACTTAATTGCCTCAGCTGAGGTTTAACTCCTCCTACATGAATAGTTAGAAGAATTCCACCCTTTAACTTGTAAAACTGTAGTAGTAGTATGAAATATATGGCTAGAAATAGATGCGATCATGAATTTCTGAAATAAATAACACCCATATCCATTTCTTTTAAGTGCATTATTTCCTACAAAATTACATTAGTGCAAAATGGGCACAGTGTAGTCATCTCTTAAGTCTGCCTCATAAAAATCACAGGCATATTTTTGACCATGGAAAGGATTATTAAAATTGGTCTGTTTGGGAGGAAGAAAAGGAGAGAGATTGAATAAGGACTACACAATAGATGTGAGTGGATTAGAGTGAATTGGAAGTACTCTTTTTAACCTTAATATATGCAGAGTACCATCAGCAACTGAAAACTCCAGCAGCTTCAGTGATGGCTTGCTTGGCATAGGTTATGTTTATCCTGGGGTCAGAGATATTTAAAAGAAACCAAGAAAGAAAGATTAATCTGATAAAGGCATTGCTGGTTCTAATCGAACTGATGGGAAAATGTGGTAGAAAGGTAAGTAACAACATAGGGCAAATTATCATGAAGAGATGAGCTACCTCAAAGCTGGAGCAATCAAAGAGATAGCCCTCACATCTAAAAATTACTGTGGTATCCCTTATTCATCAACACCTTTGTGTGAGTGTCTTCCCTTCAGCCCCCTGAACAAAAGCACTCCGATTTATTTGGTGAAATTAAATCGTAACAGGAGGGACTTGCCTCAGGTTGCCACCACTCACTTACCAAAATTAAAGGACATTCATTTCCTGTTGCAGAACATAAATACAAAACTTTCAAAGTTTGAATTTGATCAGCTACTCCGCTCATAAGTACGAAAAAACATCCAAATACGCTTTTAAAAAACCCTGACATCTTTGATTTGTATCACTGTCATTTAGAAAATGATGTATGTGTTGCACCTGCCCCTAAGGGCTTGGTTCTCCTTTCTTTGTATCTTATAACATCAGATGTTATGAAACAGTATGTAAAATAATATGGCTGAGTCTACCCTAGCATTAAGCCACTGCCTGTACAGAGAACTTGAATGAGGGCTCATTGACCAGGTTCTATGAAATACAAATGCCTAAGAAGCAGACCAGTAGAGCAGCAAAATTCGGCAATGACACCCAAATAGTGGCATAATCCCTGAGTGCCCCCTATACCAGTGCTAAAGAGACAAGGGTCACCAAAGTCAGGAAGAGTACAAGAGAGAGAGAGAGCCTGCCAGAATGACATCAGGAATTGGGGAGCATGTGAGTTAGATGAATGATATGATTGATTACTTCCCATGGCAGGGCTGGCATGTTCATTGAAATCAAAGGAACTTTCTCATAAATAGGTATATTTAAGATTGGGGTGCAATATATGCACATTCCCCTGGCATTTTGCAAATGCTAGGGTATCCTCTTGCATTACACCAGATTACCAATGACTGATTTAATCGCATAGAGATGATAGGACATAATTCACAAAGCAAGCATTTAAAATGTATTTTTATTGTACTTTTTGTTTATTTTTCCACTGAAGAAAAAGGCTACATCTCAGAACCAACTGTAAAAACACTGTTATTATATGGATAAGTATATTTATCAGCATCTTCAAGTTGTTGAGCTCATTCCACAATGCCTTTGATTTCCAATCTTGTCAACGAAGAAAATGGACTAGATATATTACACACGTTAAGAGCTACTGAATATTGAAAGGAAAGATGAAGATCTGTCTCTAAGGATGTTTTCGGATGCCCTTCACAAAAACCACCACAGCTGTTCAATCTGCAGTCTAACTTACTGATTGCTTTGGAGCTCTTAATTCAGAATTCCAAAACTCAGTTTATACTGAAGTTGCCTGTAGGTAAAGATCTTGGAAGTAGAACATGGTGATCATAAGTAACACTTTTGTTTTATATTTTCAAAAAAACGCACACACCTTTATTCATCGGGTTGGTAGAGAAGTATTTATACTATTTGCCCAGCTCTGGAATAGGCTTGGCCAAACTTTCCAAAAAGAGGAATTGATGGCAGCATAGTTAAGAAGTCCTAGAGAAAACAAAGAGGAAAAATTAGAGAAAATTAAATCTGACTGACTGGACTGAATGATATTTTCCCCCTGAACATCTCCCTATGTATGGTGGGATAATGATATTGCATGGTCTTATCCCACTCACTGGATGTACCTGAATATCCATACATGGGTATATCAATTGAATAGGTTGTATTCATTTAGAATATATATATATATGTGTGTGTGTGTGTGTGTGTGTGTGTGTGTCTAAAAAGGGCTACTGATTTCCTCCATCAATCCAGGAAAACTGTGATTTAACTTAGATAGGCTGGATTTTTCAAAGATGCTTCCTATTCAAATATTTTGCTCATATGTGTAGATATTGATAACTCCACCATGCTGACAGAAAAACTAGACATGCCAGTGACCACTGCAAAGTTCTTTTCTGAGCCTTTCTCCTCAAATATAATTAAAATGCCAAATATAATTAAAATACCAGTCTGAAGCACTGACATATATTTGGCAGTGCTTCAGACTGAACCTCTGGCTCTTGCCCTCTGCCATAATACTGGACTTTAACTCCGATTCTTTAAGGGCTATCCATGTTCAGCTTTTCTGTCGCACCCTCTCAGATTGTCTTATTTAATGTGCCATTTTGCCTTCCCACTATTTTCAAACAGTATAAATCCATGTGCAAATACATGCAATAGTGTGAGGGACAAAAAAACCCAAAACTCTCATGTGGACCAGCTGAACAAATAGGCTGAACCATATATGGACATTACGGTACTTTTTGAACCAGGTGTAATGGGCAAAAGACTACAGGACAGGAAGTCCTCAAGGGCAGTGTGGCTCCACATTCATATGATAACCAAGATAGTAAAACCCCTGGTTACTGCAAGATCTCTCCCCATATACCATTTTTATGCCTTAAGTAAAATTGTGGTCAAATAATTTGCCTTATTCAAGGCAGTATAATTTGAAAGTAGGTCCACCTGAATTACTGTAGCACCCACACTCAGATGTCTTAACTGCAGTGTAAAATCCAACCTCAGGAGCCCAATAAATTCTGCTGGGGCAGGTTGGTTTTGGGATGTGATTGTCAGGCACTTATGGCATGTGTCACTACAACACATCTGTGCATCTGCCTTGTGTGAGTATGCATATGCTTTATTGCTTAGAGTCACATTCCATGACATTCAGAAGCCTACACTGAGTGGCAGAATATCCTCAGAACTGGGAATTAAGAGTGAGTGTTATTTTCAAGCTTCACATAAGAGGCATCATGAACTTCTACAAAACTTTATTTGAAGTGATTATATAACTCAAATAGTTAATCTTTCCTTTGCACAAGCAGTTGCCCATTATGCTTGTGCAACTAGTTGCACAAGCGGAATGTGCAACAGGTTGTGCAGCTGGTTGCACAAGAGTTATGCGCAACAGATTGCACAACGGGTTGCACAAGCATATTGCACAACCACTTGCGCAACTGCACTTGTGCAAATGTAACTTTAGTCGTATTCTTCTCTCCTGCATAGTTCAGTACCTAGTTTCTGCTAGTGCAATGTCATTTGTGCTAACTGAATGACATAGTTTGATACTGCCCAAAGTGCCCAACAGTGACTATAATATACCCCAAACTGAGAAAATAAAGCCCAAATAAAGCAGCTTGGACAGAGAGTGCCACTGGTACCACCCAAAAACTAATGTGCTACAAACTGAGAGAACATCAGAGCAGAGCCACTTAAAGCTTGTACTTGTTCTCCCTCCTCCCCCAAGGGCTAATGGCAGCTTTGGAGAGTGGGGAGGGGCAGAAATTGGATTGGGAAAATGGCACAGAGGGAAAGGGTTAATCCTTCACCCAGCACAACTTGCCCAATCAATTTAGCCACCCCTCACAACTGCTCTGAAGAACAGAAAAAAAAAATTGGGGAGATCTAACTGCATATCATGTGTAGGGATTGGGCCCACTCTTCCTACAGTGGAGGATCTGGGAACAGATTCTGAGGAAGAGGGGGAGGAGGTGGAATTGGAGGGGGGAGGCACCTGACTCTCCAAGGCAAGGAGACTTGGAGATAAACGCTACAGCAGGGAGGATCAATTAGTGTCAAATTCCGTGAAAGCAGTCTGAGCTCTCTGATCGGGAGGATGGTGAATCAAGCATCACTAAACCCCCACCCCCATCAGTTTGCCGGCCAGATGGGCGATAAATAAATGCAAATAATAAATCAGATGTCAGCTAAGGAGGAGGGAACAGCTGACAAATATCAGGCGCTCTAAAAGATTGGCTCTTAAGAATAAGGACCCACCTTAGGGGGTGTGGGTGTGGGTAGTTTGAGTCTGGAAGGGGGGAGAGGTTCCCAGTTTGGAATCAACTGCCCAACAATAGGCCAGAGTCTTCCTTAATGGCTATTATTCTAACAAAACTTGTTGCCTTGTGATTGACTGTGCAAATCACTTCTTTGTGATTATGTAAGCTGCCTTGGGTTCTTTGCAGGAAAAAAGGCAGGGTATAAATATAATTAATAAATAAAATAAATAAATTTCTAATTCAAAGCCAGTATGCTAGGCTGGCCTCTGTACTGATAAAGCTTTTCGGTTAGAAGCCTGGCGTGTGGATCTTCTTGGAAGGAGGAGGAGGAATACAGCCTTGACACCCAGCCCTAAGTTTAAGCAGGTTGAGTTCCAGTAATGGTAACCTCATTGGGAAGACACTTTCAGAAATCCTACTAGGTTAGATTGATAGTGTTGTTTCATATGCAATGAGCATATTAAAATTAATATTAAAACACATTAACACTGCACTCCTATGGCCCCTGGGAAGGAATCCCAGGAGCCATAGGATATGTTAGATCTCCCCCTCTGAGGGTGGAGAGGTCCGCCCATCTCAGAACCCCCCTCTCAGCTGTTGTGGAAACTTCCGAGGCCATGGAGTGTGCTAGAAAACCTGCCTGGTCCCCAGACATGCCCCCAAACCAGTCCTGGAGCTCACATAGATTAATTCTATCCTACTGAAACCAATGAGAGGGAATACATTTCTAAAAACCCTGAAACACCAATCTTCCCTCACTTCTGCCCTGCCGGCATGAGCCCGGCAGGGCACTGAATTCTTCAGAGCGTCCGATGTCGGAGCTCTCCCCTGCCACAGGTAGGATTGTTCTGTAAAATATTTTAAAGTTCGAATGCTCAGGAATCATAATAGGTTACTACATTTCCACTAACCTACTTCTAAGTGAAAAGGCTGAAGGGTGTAAAGGATAAATTGGAGGGGGACACATGAGCTATGTGGGCTATGATAGCAGAGGCAAAAACACATGATGTCTATCAATGCAATGTAATGGAGGCTCTGGAAGCCCTGACAAAAGTCCCTTTTGCTTCTCGTTCTTCAGAATATATGTGCCCCGAATTTCTATTTACCATGAGAGCTAGAAACTTCCTCTTTTAAAAATAAATAAATAAACAAAGAAATAAGTTCTCATGAAAACAAGTTGTGTGTCCAATTCCAAGAATATAATACAGAGAATGCACACAACTCTCTATAGGCTATACTCAAAGAAACTACTACTGTGAGCTGCTTCTTTTTGTTACTGATAATGTAGACATTACGAGTTCCATCGGGGATAACAGAGGGAGGGGGAAATCCAATCATAATTAACTTATTAGGAAGTCAAAATCAAACAATGATCAGAAAAACAGCTGTCAGTATTCCTCCCCCATATACCTCTGCTCCTATCTCTCATCAGGATAAAACAAGGACCGGTCATTTCTGACCCCTGAAATAAGCACTGATTTGAGAGAGCAGACGGCTTTTGCTATTAAGATGACTTGCCAGACAATAACAACTGACTGCCAGAATTAGCTCCTTGGGACAATTTAGGTGCCTTTGAAGTGAATGGCTTTTTGAGCTGGAACTAAGCCCACGTCCAGCTTCAAATCCAAGTCAAAATGACAAAGAGGGAGTCTACTGTGCCATTCAGTCCCTCAGCATAAGATTACTTTATGTTGGCAGCTGTACTGTTTATCTTGTTGTTTAAAGGCTATTTCACTATATACTCACAGCTGAGTATTTAAACTACTGGATCTGATCATGGGGACAGTGGCTGCATCTGACTACAGCTGGGCAAGACCTCGCCATCTCCTAAGGCAAGTATGTGGATGTGTGGTATTAGGCCAAAGAAAGGGTGTGTAAACATTTAAGTGATTCTCACCAAACATTTCTCGGCATTCAAGAAAAAAAATAAACACCAAAGCCACTAACTAGCTTTCTTTGGGCCAGCTCATACATGCCAAACCAGTTGTCTTCCCTGCCGATCCCCTGCCCCAACTCAGATAAATGGATCCAGGGCACATCAACAGTCTGGTCTCCTCTGTGTTTCTCTATGCAATCCAATACATATAAGGGATAGTGTGTGTGTGTAGGAAGTTGCCAGTCCTCATGTGTGAATTATCATCTAAAGATATATACCGTGCAGGGCAATCCTATTGCTAAGTCAGCAAGCCAGAGAGAGCTGCATTTGCTGCTTCTGTCCTCCTGTTTGTTTATTTTTTAAGAACTTATTTCCATCCCATTGCTTACAATGGGGCGGGGGGGGGGAGAACATTTAAACCAGTTCCTGGGCTGATCTACATGTTCCAGGGTTGGAGGCATAATGGAGAGCTAGGAGGGCTTCGGATACTTCATATCCAGAGCCTTACCTGCTCTTTCAACATCATGCCCCTGATCCACCCACTCATAACCTTTTCAGGATACTGGTTCATTATCATTCCCTCTATTTCCTATGTTCAGGCTGTGAGTGCCATTATGTAACCAAAGCAGCACTATTCATGCACGATCTTTAGGGGACAAATACCTTGGGGGAGAACTCCCAAACACAACCCAATATGGACTGAACATGCTTAGTGGGCACAGAATGCTGACTGATGGTGGAGCAAAGAAAACCAGGGGAGAGGGGAAATGGAATGGAGTGGCTGCAATCCACAGGGAGCACTCCACACAGCAACTTTTTGTTTTAGGCCCCACTCATATCTTTTGACTATTTGACTTCATGCTAAAATATTGCAGTGTGGCATTTGTGAGGGGCTGGGTCAGGGGCGTGGTGTTGATGGAGCAGGGGAGGCTCTGGATACGCAGCATCCAAGGCCCTCCTAGTAAACCCACTGATAACCTGAACATTGTTCTTATTTATTGTTGTTGGTAGTAATGGCAGTGAGGTTAGTAACAGTAATAGTATGAGGAGGAAAAGGAGGAGCCAACAAAATATGCAGTAATGAAATCCGCAATAGAATATTCAATAGAAGACTCAGGCCTAGACCTACTTAGTATTTCAGTAGGTAATATTAAAGAACAAGTAAAACCTATTACATTAACCCACCTGATATTAATCCACCATACCCTTGTACCCACGATTAATAAGTAATTAATACGTATCTGCAAGGTTCGTCTGGCAGATGAAATATAAAAGCCTTGCTGCATATAATGCAATCAGACAATAAAATTACATTTTTTTATTTATCCCAGAAAAAATGATGCAATCCACTAGTGATTAGCCTAATACACGAATGTTCCTTGAAGTAAGTCTTAAGATAGGAAAGGAAGGTGTTTTCCCCCCATACTTATATTGCGGCCTTCTTGTACAATAACCAGGAATGCATTGGTCTGGTTCACACATAACACTAACCCATGGTTTATTTAAACCATGGTTTATTGCCTTACCCAGAGTCTGTCTGGCAGACAATTGAACAAACTATGGTTTGTTTTCTCAGTCCCTGGATTGTCTGTTTTCCTCCTCTTTCACCTGCTCCTTCCCTATATCCCAACTGCCTTTGCAATACTGCAGTACTGGCATATAAAGAGGCTGGGTTGTTGTTGTTTTTACCACTCTTGCCCACTGCCTCTGCAGCCTGGTGAAACAACTGATGAACAAGGCACAATTACTGTTTTAAACAACCCACAGTTCACAATCCAACAACAAAACATGGGTTTTCTTTGTGGGTTGTTCGTGGTTAACAATCTATAATTAACCCATTGTTCTGGGTTCGCACATAACAACAACCTGCGACAACCCATGATTCAACAAAATAACAAACTATGGTTGTCATTACATGCAAACCAGGTCATTGGCTTGTGTCCTTTAAAATATTACTATAAAACACCAAATAAATTAAAGTCAGGACAAATAATGCAAACCTGCAATGCTAAAAATTCCATATATACATATATACATGTGTGTGTGTGTGTGCGTGTGTGTATTCATACTGACAAGACATAACCAGACCTAGGGACCTTTTCAATGTATTGACAATTTGACTGTCATGCAGGCTAATTAGCCCATACATACAATTCAAATGGAGGCAGCAAAGAAAATGATGACAGCTAACACCAGTCTATAGAAGAGTATTGCCACAATTCAGCAAATACAACCCAATGCCCCAATCCAGCTAGGGAACAAGCATACATAGAAGCAGGTCTATGCAAGCATATCCCTAAACTGGGTGAGAATCATAAATACAAACAAATGCTGTATGCACAGTTCCTTAACCTGATCCAGCAGCAGAGATGCATGTGGGTAGCCCTATAAAATAAGCTGTAGACATTCTTATCCACTCTTTGGGAGGTGCAGGGGGTGTGATCCCCACTGCTCCCCTCTCTCCCTATCAAACAGATGATCCGTGTAACTACAGCTTACATCATAGGGCCATATGTGAACAGCCACAGCTGCAGCATGCGTATACCAGTAAATTAGGGTCAATGTGTGGAAAGAAGCTTCAACATGTTAATCAGTTGTTCTGAATGCAGAAAAGCCTGATGCATGGGAGAAAGATTGGCTGTATGCAGATAGTATGCTAAACCATAGTTTAGCGTACCATGAACAAGCATAGGTGAGCCTTGGGCTCATATGCTGCCCCTCCCCTCTCTTCCTCCGATGCAGCCATGAGGGGGAATTGGAAGCTTTCACTGTGTTCATTTCATGCAAACCAACAAACTGATTGAGGTTAACTATGGTTTGTTTAAAACAAGACAACTTGAAACTATATGATACCACATTTGTGGGGGGGGCCCTTCGTCATCTTATTTCTTTTAAAATTTAAGCAGTCAGTTAAAATAAATTAATATTATCCTAAGAAATCACATAATAATGCAAGTGCTATCTACTGGATGATAATGATGAAGAAGGAGGAGAAAAAGCAGCAGAAAGCCGTATCTTCTAGCTGAAGGTCTACTTGCAACAATATAGACTGGAGTTAAACATCAGGAAAAATTTCCTGACTGTCAGAGCAATAAGACAATGGAATCAACTACCTAGGGAGGTGGTGGGCTCTCCCAGTCTGGAGGCATTCAAGGTGCGGCTGGACAGACATCTGTCAGAGATGCTTTGACCTGGATTCCTGCATTGAGCAGGGGGTTGGACTCGATGGCCTTGTAGGCCCCTTCCAACTCTACTTTTCTATGATTCTATGATTCTATGATTCTATTTAAGCACCTTTCTCTATGGTTTTATAAAGTGATTAAGGTTGCAATCCTATACTCACTTACTTTACAGTAAGTATCATGGATGCTTACTCAATGGGGCTTACTTCTTAGTAGACATGTATACAGGATTGCATTATAAGGCTAGCTTGTCAAAGTTGTACATACTAGTTTCCCAGTGATCAATATTGTCATGATGTCAGCATCATGCCATATTCCTATTTGTGAGGAACAGCAGCCAGAATTCTTGTCAACCCAGCATGACAGCATCAGACCACACATTGCTCCATGTGCATATCCTCAATTTTAAGACTATGGAGTGACCAAAATCCAAGAAGCTTGTGCTTTTGAGGGGGGACAGGAATTATGCTTGTCACTTTGCTTCAAAGATAGGATGTACATTCCTAAATTTATTTATGGAATAATTATAGATAATTTCTATATTTATAATTCAGACAGTTATATTCAAAACTATGCAACATGTAAATTTCTTATTCTACATTTAAATGCTAATGGAAAGGTATGAGTTCTTTTAAGAGACTATTCAGAGCAATTCTAACTACATTTTATTTTGAATAAACCACCCGGGGGCACTTCATAGCATAGATATTTGAGAAGGACTCAGTGGGAAGTTCTGCTTAAAAATCAATGGCACAAATATGGCTCCCTCCATTTAACTCTAGGGGTCCTCGTCCAAGTCTTTCCTGCAATCCTAATGCCTGTAATGGCAAAATTAGAGCTTTGAACTGAGAAGCGGCAAGACATTGCATGACCTTTTAATGGCCATGCAGTGCTATTAAACAGGGGGAGAGAGAGGGAGAGAGAGAGGGGAAAACAAACATGGCAATCTGCTATTAGAGTAAAATGTTGATCTAGCAAAGAGGGGCTTCCCACATAAACGTATTAGTACTGGTTAACACCTCCAACTAGTACAAGGGCTTCTGACATGACAAAATGAGTATAACAGCCCCTTCTGTCAATACAACACAAATGTCATTTCAAGTGCTCAAAACCACTAAGCTACCCTAAAAAAAGATTGATTTATCTGCTCCAACGTTTCTTTGGGGCAAACTTTCCTCACAACTGAAACCAATTAGTGGGCCTGGCACTTGTAGTGCAGAATGTAGGTCAGCATCAAGTAATAAAAAAGTATTGACTTTTCTCTGTCTGTAAGCAGCATGAAAGGGGTGCCATGGCCTTGTCGTATATGAAAAGAGCTCCATTAATTTCACTTATTTCAACAAGGGCTGTCAAATACTAATGCTTCTATTGCACTTTTCACACAAAGTACATTGACACCAATACTGGCCTCAGTGAAACAGGTTTAAAATATTTCAGCTAGTGAAAGGGGCCTACACTATAATTTTCAATTCCCACTAGTACATTTAGACACCTTAAGTAGCATTGCTCACAAGAACTATCGAGACAGATGAGATGGGATATTAATCATGACTAACAATTACTTCCCATGGCCAAAGGAATCTAATTCTTATGTATAAACCTATCAAAATAATCATCCACAATGTTGGATGGTATCTTTGTATGGAGCAGGCAAACTCTATCAGTTGTGGTTTGCATGTCAATAAACATCCACAAATCACAGATAAGTCACTCACATCGTCACAGTATAAAGTTGCAGAAGTTAACCTAGAACTTCTTTGTTTCATTGGCTGAAATTTCTATGGTGACATTTTATTCCCTGAAAATTAACCTTGTTCCTATGAAAACTATAATTAGATGTTCCAATCCAGCAATCATCTACAGATGCATGAGCTTTGATGTAAACAGGGAATTTCTTTCCCCCCAAGCGCTCCACAATTAATTTCAATGAAGGCACTTGATATGCAGGTGTAAAGGAACTGGTTCCCATTGTATATGGGAAACTAACACACATAAAAGATCTGTGTGCACATCTGAGCACACATGGGCCTGAATCCAATGGTGTCCTTCCATCAGTGTAACCAAAATGGTTGGAAGAAGGGATTTCCCCACCCCCTGCAGAGCCCTAATCCACTCCAGAGGGGCAGGAGAAGATGGGCAAGTCCACTTGCGCAACACTGGATTTAATTTAAGCCATAAATTTAAGCATTGAGCAGGGGGTTGGACTCAATAGCCTTGTAGGCTCCTTCCAACTCTATGATCTATGAAATCTATGACTTGTGGATTTGGGCAACATATCTAATAACACATGAGACAAGTAGCTACAGCTGATTTTCATGGACAGAATCCAACAGGGTGCTTATGCCACCACCGATTCTCTTATGCCCTGTCAATTCCATTGCGCAAGCAGCCCCCACCACTTCCACAATGTCAATTCAGCACTTCTGGGGCAGCCTGAAATAAGCAGAAATGCTCATTTCTGGAAGAAGGCAGTGGAGATCACATAAGGGAGCTCCACCCACCTGCGTCCTTCCAGAAATGAGTGTTTCTGCTTATTTCGGGGCTTCCTCTAGGAAGTGCTAATCTCCCTTGTGTAAGCGGTGGTTCCTGCTTGCACAATGGAATTGGTGGGACCCACTACTTGTGGAAGGGAATCTGTGGGGAAGAAGAGAATCAGCAGGGCTGTAAGCACATGTTGGATTCTGACCCATGTGTTCACAAATTTTACTTGTTCACATGAATTGCTAGTGTCATAATAAATGTTTTTTTATTTCTTAACATGTTCTGTTGCACACATACTACTTCCTTGCTACTTTGATCTATTCCCCACGTATTTGGAATGATGGGATAAGATTTCTATATGTTGAACAGTGATTTTAGTCCAATGCACAATAAAGTGAAGCAGTAGCACTTAGATTTGAGTTATTTTAGTCCACCTGAAGTCAATGGAATACATTAGTTTCTGTTCAAGTAATCCAGCTTAACTGCTTTGTAGATGGGAACTAGTGTAACCCAGCGGTCTCTCGAACTTTTCTTTCTTCATGGACCACATGAAAATTGCTGGGGGGTTTGGTGAACCGCTTAACACACCCCTGAATTAGAAGATTGCATTGGCAACATATTATGAAAATCACAGCCCCTAGGCCAGGGCCTTGTCAGCCTGTTGAAGAATCCATCCCTGGTCAAAATGGCCTTGATCTCGGTCATCGGAAAAAATAAATTAAGTGCTGGGCCAAGTACAGATATACTCAACTGTTTCATAACCTTTCTGTGCACCACCCACATGGAGTTTGTGGATCCCCAGTGGATCACAGTTTGAGAATTTCTGGGGTAACCTAAATATTTATTATTGGTAAATGCTCTCTCATTGTTGATATTACAGTAGCCATGAGCAAGTTCACACATACCTTACTTTTCAAGCAAATAAGTCCTTATCAAATGAGGAAAGACAGTTGTGGACTGCCAAATGAAGTACAGTAGTACCTTGGATTACGAGTATAATCCGTTCCAGAACCATGCTCGTAATCCAAAATACTCGTAAAGCAAAGTGAGTTTCCCCATTAGAAATAATGGGAACTCAGATGATTCGTTCCACAGCCATTTAATCACTGATTTGCCGGCTCCCTGGCAGGAACGAATCAGCGGAGTTCCCATTATTTCTAATGGGGAAACTCACTGCGATGTGCTGGCTCCCGGGCTCCTGGCCGCACCTCGCTCTGCGGGCACCTGGCGCACTGCCATGCCGGCTCCCGGGCAGGGAAGCGGCACAGCAGCACGAGGCGCCCGTAGAGCGAGTGGCTGGGCTACGACTCCCTGGCAGGGAGACATGTGGAGCCACTCCGCTGTTCCTCTCCGCTCGCTCTTTAAAATTATTTTCCTCCCCCCCATACCTTTACCAGCAGCCGCTCGCTCTGCTGGTGCCTCGCGTGCTGCCATGCTGCTTCGTTCCCGGGAGCCGGCATGGCAGCGCGCGAGGCGACCGCAAAGCGAGTGGCCGGGCCGCGTCTCTCTGCCAGGGAGCCGGCCACGTGGAGCTGCTCCGCCATTCCCTACCTTTCTCTTTGTCAGCGGCGGCTCGCCGCGCTGCTGGCGCCGTCCTCATCACATCCGGCCCCGGAAGTGATGTGCGTCACTTCCGGGGCCGGATGTGACGAGGACGGCGCCGGCAGCGCGGCGAGCCGCCGCTGACAAAGAGAAAGGTAGGGAATGGCGGAGCAGCTCCACGTGGGTCCCTGCCAGGGAGCCGGCAAAGCTGGCTCCCTGGCAGAGAGACGCGGCCCGGCCACTCGCTTTGCGGTCGCCTCGCGCGCTGCCATGCCGGCTCCTGGGAACGAAGCAGCATGGCAGCGCGCGAGGCACCAGCAGAGCGAGCGGCTGCTGGTAAAGGTATGGGGGGGGGAGGAAAATAATTTTAAAGAGCGAGCGGAGAGGAACAGCGGAGTGGCTCCACGTCTCCCTGCCAGGGAGACGCAGCCCAGCCACTCGCTCTACGGGCGCCTCGCGCTGCTGTGCCGCTTCCCTGCCTAGGAGCCGGCATGGCAGCGCGCGAGGCGCCAGCAGAGCGAGCCGCTGCTGACAAAGGTAGGGAAAAGCGGAGCGGCTCCGGGCAGGGAGGCGGTGCAGCAGCGCGAGGCGCTAGCTGAGCGAGCGGCCGCACCTCGCCTCCACGGGGCTCAAGAAAGCAGTGGGAGGCGCTGGCCCAGCGAGCAGCCACACCGCGCAGGGGCTCCCTGACAGGGAGCTGGCCGCCGGCGCCTCCACATGCTTTTAGCATAAATTTAAATTTGAAAGCGGCAGCGGCTCGTGTTGCGAGACTTGCTCGTCTTCCAAATCTAAATTTATGCTAAAATTTTCCTCGTCTTCCGAGTAGCTCGCAAACCGGGTTACTCGTGATCTGAGGTATTACTGTACTGATTCATGAATGGAGTGGTCATATTAAGCTCATGTATGTTACCTCAAGCTGGAAAGAAAGTCTTGCACTTTCTCCATTATATGATCATACTACCCAGTTATAATCAACCCTCACATGGTTTATTTGAAGCCGAGTAGGTACCTTCTTTTACTGCAATCTTAGACCAAGTATTTTCCACTGAGGAATGTAATGGTATTTCTCAATGAGCTTGAGGGATGCCTCTGTCTAACTCATTGGCTAATTACCTCGTGCAAATGCAAGCAAAGCTAACAACAAAAAACTCTCTGATTTAAAAAGGCTAGCTGACTAAAATGGAGGGCAATTTTCAACTCACTTTAATGACTTTATAAGTACTCTTTGAATCAACTTGTCATTAATTCTTAAACTATGAAATGATACTGGCTAGCCATCATAAAACAATTTTATATCCTTCTGCATGATGCTTTCATCATACTATTTTTTCTGCTTGATAGTTTATTTGGTTATTGACAGAAAGTATATGATAATATGCTGTACAAATATCAGGAAATTATTCTCACAGTGGGAAGCCTGCTAACAACATTATTTTAATATCTTATCTTTCAAATAGAGGCAGAAAACATATTAATTGCTTCTTAATTTATGCAACAAACATTTCATTATAACTGTACTTAAATTTTGACCAAGCCTCTTAAGAACTAGTATATACATACTTCTCTCAGTGTTGTAAATCAAGGAAATAGAATCAAACAGTCTTGTGAAAAATTATTAAAGATTTATAATTACTGCTTCCGAGTTTGAATAATTTTTTATCTGATTATCCCTTTACAAGTCATCCAAATTAAGACTTTTAAGCCATTGTTAGTCTGTTCCTGGAGATGTCTGAAAGAGAAGCAGTAACTCTTAGAGCTTACCTTCATAAGCATATTTGAGGAACGGGTTGATTCTGCTTCAGATGCACATCAAATTCACACAGTGCATTACATAAGGGATGATCTCTAGTCAAGATTCTAAAGGAGTGACATTGTCACAGCACTCTCCATAACATTATTGTCTTTGCTGCTCTTACAGGTACAAGTTCTAACGGTATTCCTTTCGAGGCCCATGGGAAGCATGGAGAAAGGTGAAAGACAAATGCTTACCCTAAAAATCACCTGTCCATTCTAATCTAAATCAGAGACTACCACTACAAAAATAGTGAGGGTGGAACAATCAGAATGGCAGCCATGAGGGGGTTAATCCTCCAGCCTTTTCAAAGCTATCAGTTTCTGTCCTGTTACCAAGAGCCAGGGATGGGGACTCGGACTCGAGGACTCGACTCGTGAGTCGGACTGAGTCCCCCCTCTGACTCGACTCGGGTCCCAATATTTTTAATGGGACTCGAGACTCGACTCGGGACTCGAGACCAAGGACTCTTCAACATCCCTGGGCTGTGCCAGAAGGAGTGGAGAGAAGTGCGATCGCCTGCGAAGATTTTTTTTTTTTAAATCATTTCCCCAAAATGCAACCTTTCAGACATTTTGGGTTTGGCTGCCTCTGCCTGCCTGTTTGGGGTTCCCAGCCTCCTCTGCCTGCCTGGTCTCTTCTTAACCAGTTCCACAGTTTGAATTGTCCAAGACAAACGCCTCTGCCTGCCTGCTTTGGTGTTCCCTGCCTCCTCTGCCTGTCTGGTTATTTTTATTTTGGGTTTGTCTGCCTGGTCTGTTCTTGTCAAAATCAGTTGCAGAGTTTTGAAATAAAAAGGCACACTTGTGCCTAGAATTTATTTAAGCCACACATCTGAAGTAGCCTTATTTTGTTGGGAAAAAACCCCATTGATTTTAATAGGGACTCATGGAGTCAGCTTTGGGAGTGACTCGTGACTCATTACTCGTGAGTTACCATTTTGGACCAAGGACTCGGACTCGGACTCGAGACTCGGGTCCAAAGACTCGTGACTAGACTCGTGACTCGAGACCAAGGACTCTTCAACATCCCTGCCAAGAGCTCAGTTGTACTGCTATCTTTGGGTTATGCCTCACACACCTTGACTCTAGAATCTCTGTTTTATCTTGGAAAGCTGGCTAAGCAAGGGTTTAAGATCAGTCAGGGCAGGAGAGTTATCATTTACACTTGCTGACCTCTAACCTAATTGCATCATCAGGAGCAATCTTCTGGTATGCAAAGCATAGGGACCCTGGAACCTGTAAATCTCTCTCTTGATTGCTGAGTTGCTTTTCCAATCAAGCTGCCCAAGGTAGATTTTGAAATGGCCAATCAAGAGTCTTGGCAGGAAAAATGCTTCAGTCAGGGGGTGTCCCCCCCAATGAATAAACACATTAGTAGTCATTAACACCCATTAAGGACAAGAATCTCCACCCAATGTTTACACATGGCATCTTCTGCAATCTAGGACCCTTCTGTTTTGCACACAGAACTTTCTATGCATCAGTGACTAGGGAGCTCAGTGCCCACTGCAACTCATGTAGGGCTGACGGTTCTTCATACATGCATGTACAGTAATACCTTGGTTTGCAAGTAACTTGGTCTGAGAGCGTTTTGCAAGACAAGCAATTTTTTAAAATAAATTTTGACTTGATAAACAAGCGACGTCTTGCAATACAAGTAGTGTAGGGATGTAACCGCTTGCCTCGAAATCAGCCCCGCTCACGCCCGCCAGAGACTTGCTTTGATATAAGAGTTTTTTGGATTACAAGCACGGTTCTGGAACGAATTATGCTCTCAATCCAAGATATTACTG
This sequence comes from Shinisaurus crocodilurus, assembly GCA_021292165.1. NCBI lineage: Eukaryota > Metazoa > Chordata > Lepidosauria > Squamata > Shinisauridae > Shinisaurus > Shinisaurus crocodilurus. The sequence goes on along the minus strand of CM037879.1, from coordinate 41,283,368 downwards.
TACATCATCTGATTCGTCATTGCTGACTGATGGCTAAATCTGTGAAGTGACGCAGCTGAAGCACATTGCAACTGAGATGATGTGAGATAAAAGTTCTATGTAGTCTGTCAGATCTCTGATAACTTATTCACACATGCAAGTCATCCTTTGATGTTGCAGTCATCTAGGGATGAATATACGTATGTGAACTAGGTTGTAATTTGTTTCAGTTACTATGAAGCAGGAGCAGCTTTCTTGAAGACTAGAGCTCTATCAGTTGTAAGAAGTGCAAAGTTCTCTACACAGCAGCTGATCAAATTGGGCTTTCCAGTTACCTGCTGCTTATAATGACCCCTGCCAGTCAGGGGCTACAAAGTGGCCTGTCAGCAAAACCCATACATTTAATTGTTGTAAACCGCCCAGAGAGCTTCGGCTATTGGGTGGTACAGAAATAAAACAACAACAACAACACAGCCTCCCCTTTAATTCAGATTTGCCTTGGTGTTCTGAAAGAAAATCCCCTGCCCATCTATTTCACTGCAGCCAGGATCTTGGAGTAGGAAACAGAACAAGGAGTAGCAGAAACTTTATGTTTGGAAAAGAGTGGCATATTTATTGCCCATGAGGACTAAACGGTTTGTGCTACACTGGAAGCAGGCACCGGAAATACAGGATTTGATCCCAACTGAGCTGGTTTTGAAAGTGATCTATAATATCTGAGAGCCAGAGTGGCATAGTAGAGTTAGAGTGTTGGACTGGGACTTCGGAGATCCAGGTTCTAGTCCCCACTCGGCCATGAAGCTCACTGGGTGACTTTGGGCCAGTCACTGACTCTCAGCCTAACCTACCTCACAGGGTTGTTGTGAGGATAAAATGGAGAGGAGGAGGATTACGTAAGCCGGCCTGGGTTCCTTGCAGGAAAAAGGTGAGATATAAATGATGATGATGATGATGATGATCAAATACAGATTCCCCAAACTGGTGCTCTCCAGAAGTTTTGGACCACAACTATTCTATTTCTTCAGCCCCAGCCAGCATGGCCAATGATCAGGGGTGACAGGAGTTGTACTCCAAAACATCTGGAGGGCACCAGGTTGGGGAAGGCTGTTCTAATAGAACTGCATTGCTATGAATCTGACCTCTGTAGTTGGCTTAGGCCAACATAACTTAGAGACCCTATATCGATCTATCTAAAATCCACCCTATATTGATCTATCTAAAATTATTTCTAGGCCACCTTTAAGGGCAGAACCCTCTTGTTGTGATCCCGAAGATCTACTGAGGGTACCTTCTTAACAATGGCATTGCTACATTTAATTCAGCCAACAAGGATGTACAAAGAGGCATTCTTGGTCTCAGAACAACTCATCTTTGGTGACTCTACAAAGTCCTAGGTTAAGCTTTCTTTGGGGAAGGGCACAAGTCTCCTTGTGGGTGCTGACTTTGACAGGATAAGAGTTACGACTGCACAGAGTGAAGAAAGGTTAATGTATTTTAGTCTGACTGAATTTTGTTTTGCCTTGATGGGATATTATGACATGTGTCCATGTGCTCTTTTACATTTATTATTGTTCTGCCTGAGCCTGTAAGATGGGAAGGGTACATATTTCAATAAAAATGAGCCCATAAGTGGCAAATGAATGCCTTTCCCCATTTCTCCAATATCTCACACCACAGGAAATAGTGCTACCCACTATTTTGTTCTGGCAGTTTCTGAATATGCCTAATATCTATATTTGAACCAAAATTGCCAAAGATAATATTCTATTTTTGGAACTAATGCAATCTTTATTACAGCTAAATTAAATTAAGACAGTGATATGAATTTCCTCACAAGCTATTTCATACTTGGATACCCTTGAACTTTACTGAATCAGAGCTAAAAAACAAACGTGCAGATGAAATTGTTGGATTGGTATTTGGAACTTATTGGCTATTGTAATTCAAGCCTTAGTTTAGTGCAGGACAATTTCCAAAAGTATTTCTTAGAAAGGGTGTAGATGGTCAATAGCTTCATCTTCATTTATTCATGGTTAATAAATGACATTTGCCAAATGTGAAAATTTGCCACAGAGTAATAAATATTTTTATGAAGATAATAAGTCTACAAGATGTGGGATTATGCCTAACATTATATTACTGTGTACACATAAATATATTGCATTTAAATTTTTTTGATGAAAGCTAAGGAAAGAAATAAAACCTGAAAGTTTATCATCCTTCATATCCTTCAACAATGTTGAAGCATAGCACGGGTGAATATAGGATGTCTAACAAGGCAATACATTTTTTATATCTCCAGTAAAAATAAATGAGATTTTATTATGACTACACTGGTTGAAGATGATGGGTGTTGTAGTCTGGAGGGGGAAGGCTAATGTATTACATTTTTATCCCACTCTTCCATAATGCAGCTCAGGGCAGAATACATGGTCTCCTGCCTCCCCTCCATTTATATCCTCACAGCAATTCTGTGAAGTAGGTTAGGCTTGTGATTGGCCTGAAGCCACCCAGTGAACTTTATGGGGGAGCAGCAATCTGAATCTAGGTGTCCCTGGTCTAAACTCAACACTGTCTACAACACACATTGTCTATCCCATCGATTTATAGCAATCAATGGGATTTCGTCATGCCAGGATCAAACATGATAAATTTCTGATAAATTTAATCAGAAAAGAAATAATCAGTTTCATAAGAAAATAATAACCTGCCAGCATAAGACAATAAGGTAGACCCTAGTTCTACATTCAAAGTTCCAACCCAGAAGCACCAAAAATGAAGAAAAAGACTGGGTTAATATAAGAATTCATCTACAAGCCAGAGGTTACATTAGGTGTCAGCTAATTGAAATGGTTTTACAGGTTTCAGAAAGCTAGGACTCATTCTAGGCATGTATTAGAACTACCTTTAAATACAACAGACTGAAACAAAAGGGGGTTCAGACAAACCTCCTCATGCATTCAAGGCATGTATGTGTGGGCTGAATTGGCTAGCCCCGTGCCACACCTGCCAGCCATGCCTCCCATCAACTATACATTCAGCAAGCATGAGAAGGGACCGTCTTTGTGTACAACTTCTATTTGCAAAATGGGATCCTAGGGGCTAATCAAGACCCCCGATCCTCGCACGGAGGACCTCTACAAGTATCAGTACGTGCATAGGGCCTCACTCAATTGGCTGATTCACATGATCACCATAGCTTAAACACCACAGTGGCTTGTTTAAGCTGTGGCACATGCTGGGTGCTATTTGAATAATCACCGCCAGGGCGAGGCTTGTCATATCATCTGAACCTGGGCTGCATGGCTTGTTGGAGAGTTAAAGAACCTGCAAATCACCCAACAACAACCCATGTTTACGCCATGGTGATCATGTGAACCAGGTCACAGTGTGGCCGGCAGGGGGGCTTGGCTGACAGGTGTGACAGCAGGGCTGATGGGTGCTATCCCACTCCACCTCTCAATGTGTAAGGGTTATTAGTTTGAACACCCCTAAAGTGTTCATCAATTGTACTAGACTGCAAATGTTAGTGTGTGTGTGTGTGTGTGTGTGTGTGCTCCCCACATCAAAGACTGCTTTGGTGGTTGTGTGTGTGTGGGAAATCTTAGTTTAAGTAATTTCAGCCATTAAAAAGCACCAGTGTATTCTAGCCTGGAGAGGCTATGTCAGCAATAGCTTGATTTTTTTCTAACAAGATTCTGGTATGTCTCAATAATAGATGAAGGTGGCAAGGGGGAGGGGAGAAGTCCCACTGTTTATACAAGGTGGTCCACCCTCTGAAGCATGTCTTTGAAAATCCTTTTCAAATGAAAGGATGTCATGCAATATTGAAACATCTTTTAATGGTTTCTTTCATAAAAAATCACAGAAAAGGAGGTTGCCAGCCAGTACATCAGACGCTCCTGCTCAAGTGGAATCTCCTTTAGAAACTTTCTTCTCTACAGTATTTTGTTGTGTTTAGCTTTAAGATTTTTGTAAAACAAACAAACAAACAAAACTTACAAGTAGTACGCTTAGGCTCAGCATAACACACATTTGTCTAGCATGTGCCTTGGAGGGGAGTCATGTGGTCAAGTGCCTTGGAGGGGACACTTAATGGCTGTGCCGTGTTCCGGCCCTCCTCGCACCCGCAGGTTTGGTGGTTGCCCTATCAGCCTGCCCTCAGGTCTCCGGATGCTGCTTCTAAATGCCAGATCAGTGCAAAATAAAACCTCCCTCATCCACAATTTAATAGTGGATGAGGCGGCCGATCTGGCATGCATTACCGAGACCTGGGTAGGAGAACAGGGAGGAGTTAGTCTCTCCCAGCTTTGCCCACCGGGGTACTTGGTGCAGCATCAGGGTAGACCTGAGGGCTGGGGAGGGGGGGTTGCCGTGGTCTATAGGAATTCTCTCTCTCTCTCCAGGCTCCCTGTCCGTCTGACTACTGGTCTGGAGTGTTTGCACCTTGTGTTGGGCCAGCGGGACAGATTAGGGATTCTGTTGGTGTACCGCCCACCCCGCTGCTCAACAGACTCCCTGGCTGAGCTGACGGAGGTGGTCTCACTGGCGATGCTGAGGTCCCCCAGGCTGTTGGTCCTGGGGGATGTTAACATCCATGCTGAGGGCACCTTGTCTGGTGTGGCTCAGGAATTCATGGACTCCATGACAACCATGGGACTGTCCCAACATGTCATCGGCCCAACACATGTAGCAGGGCACACTCTAGACCTGGTTTTTTCAGCCGGACATGGAGATAGTGATCTGAAGGTGGGGGACTTTGAATCGGTCCCCTTGTCATGGTCAGATCACTACCTGCTGAGATTTAGGCTAACGGCAGCTTTCCCCCTCTGCAAGGGTGGGGGACCTATTAAGAGGGTCTGCCCCCGGAGGCTGATGGATCCGGATGGTTTCCAGAGGGCCCTTGGGGGTTTTCCGGCTGATATGGCTGGCGGTCCTGCCGAATCCCTGGTTGATCTCTGGAATAGGGAGATGACCTGGGCGGTTGACACGATCGCTCCTGAGCGCCCTCTCTGTAGTAGAGCTCGTACGGCTCCGTGGTATAGCCCGGAGCTGAGAGTGATGAAGCAAAACAGGAGACGGCTTGAGTGCAGGTGGAGGAAAACTCCTAGTGGATGCAATCGAGCCCTGGTATGTGCTTATAGCCAGGTATACCTAGAGGCAGTGAAGGTGGAAAAGAGACAACATCTCACTGCTTCTATCCAAACATCTCTCTGCCGCCCAGCGGAGCTCTTTAGGGTTGTCTGGGGCCTGTTATACGCTGGCCCCAGGGACATCATCAACCCATCTGATGCCCGCTGTGATATATTCGCTAGGCACTTCCAGGAAAAAACTCTTGCATCCGCAGGGACTTAGACTCCAATGTTATAGCAGTAGAATCAGGAGAGGTACCCGGAGCACAGCCTGGTCTAGTTATTTTGGATGAGTTTCAGTTGGCACAGCTCGAGAATGTTGACAAGGTGCTTGGACGGGTCTGTTCTGGATCCTTGCCCCTCTTGGCTTATAAAAACTAGCAGGGAGGGAACGGCCGGCTGGGCCAGAGAGGTGATCAATGCCTCCTTGCGAGAGGGAGTGGTCCCATGCCACCTGAAACAGGCGGTGGTGAGACCACTCCTGAAGAAACCCTCTCTGGACCCGGAAGATTTTAACAACTTTAGGCCGGTGGCGAATGTTCCTTTCCTGGGCAAGGTCCTTGAGCGGGTGGTGGCCAACCAGCTCCAGGTGCTCTTGGATGAGACTGATTATCTGGATCCATTTCAGTCGGGGTTCAGGCCTGGTTTTGGCACGGAAACGGCTTTGGTTGCCCTGTATGATGACCTATGTCAGGAGAGAGACAGGGGGAGTGTGACCCTGTTGATACTCCTGGATCTCTCAGCGGCTTTTGATACCATCGACCATGGTATCCTTCTGGAGCGGCTGTCTGAGTTGGGGGTGGGGGGCACTGCATTGCAGTGGTTCTGCTCCTACTTGGATGGATGGCTCCAGAGGGTGGTGCTTGGGGAATGTTGCTCGGCCCCATGGACTCTCCAGTACGGGGTTCCTCAGGGGTCGGTCTTATCCCCCATGCTATTTAACATCTACATGAAACCACTGAGTGGGGTCATCCGGAGTTTTGGAGTGCGTTGCCATCAGTACGCTGATGACACGCAGCTCTATTTCTCCTTTTCATCTTCAGCAGGTGAGGCTGTGGATGTGCTGGACTGGATGAGGGCTAACAAACTGAGGCTCAATCCAGACAAGACTGAGATGCTGTTAGTGGGTGGTTCCTTTGACCGGATGGAGGGTGTTCAACCTGTTCTGGATGGGGTTGCACTCCCCTTGAAGGAGAAGGTTCGTAGCTTGGGGGTGCTCCTGGAGCCATCTTTGTCACTTGAGGCTCAAGTGGCCTCAGTGGCAAGGAGTGCCTTTTACCAGCTTCAGCTGGTGGCCCAGCTATGCCCCTATCTGGACAGGGATAGCCTGGTCTCAGTAATCTACGCTCTGGTGATCTCTAAACTAGACTACTGCAATGCACTCTACGTGGGGCTGCCTTTGAAGACTGTTCGGAAGCTGCAGCTTGTGCAAAATGCGGCAGCCAGGCTTATTGCAGGGACCGGAAGGTCCGAGCATATTACACCAGTTCTGGCCCGCTTGCATTGGCTGCCAATATGCTTCCGAGCCGAATTCAAGGTGCTGGTTTTAACCTATAAAGCCCTACACGGCTTAGGACCACAATACCTGATGGAATGTCTCTCCCAACTGCAATCTACCCGGACACCACGCTCAACATCGGGCCCTCCTCCGACTGCCACCTCCAAGAGAGGCTCGGTTGGTGGCAACGAGGAGGAGGGCCTTCTCGGTGGTAGCCCCCCAGTTATGGAATCAGCTCCCCATTGAGACCCGCCTGGCGCCAACCTTACTATCTTTTCGGCGCCAGGTTAAGACTTCCCTCTATGCCAAGGCATTTAGTTAGGAGCTTGGAATAGCACGGAGGGGATTGTCACCTGTAGGCTCAGTTTTATTGGCTTTTGTATTGTTATTTTAAACTGTTTTTAAATTTGGTTTTTAATTTTTTAAACTATTTTGTATGTTTTTTAATTGTTGTTTTTATGTGTAGAGTGTTGTGAACCGCCCAGAGAGCTTCGGCTGTGGGGCGGTATATAAATGAAATAAATGAAATGAAATGAATTTGCTTTCAGTAAGAAACAAGCCAGTTCCTATAAATTCTTAAATTTCTTAAGACGTTTTAAAATTATTTTTTTAACTGGGAGGTTGCCAAGCTGTAAAACAAAGTGCAGCACCATCTTTATTTGGATTCAAAAGAGTGATTTTGTGTTTTGGAGCTCAGACTCCACCTCTGCTTTGCATTTAGATTCTTCGGCAATTTACTTTTTAGTCTCGCCAGTTTGCCTTTTGGGAAATAGTGTTTTGTGACCAGCCATACCCACCATGGCAGCCATTTTATGAATGAGCAAGCCCCATATGGAAGCCATTTTGTGAGAGTGCCCACAACATTCTATCAAAATGGCAAAGTGTCTACCAAACCAAAACAGTTGGGATGGGGGCTGACATAGTCTAAACAGCAGTATCAAAAAACACTGGATGCCCATCTGTGTGGGAGGGCTTCATTATCGTGTCATGGTCTGCAGCCTAGTAACATATTTAGAACAGATTCAGATATTGGTGGCACTGAACTACCAGGCGATGGGAGACTATTTCCACCTTGTCCTCTGAATCTTGAGGCCAGAGGTTAGATTGCACCCTGAATTCTAAACAGCCAGTCTGTATCAATTTTATTCCTCAGATTCTTCCTGAGGAAAATTTGAATTATATCAGTCATCTTTATTTCAAAGTGGGGGCAGAGAACACTATTCCTAAGCGCATTTATTTTGCAGATTTAAACCTCAAAGCTTCCAGAACACATGATCCTTTCTGAGAAATACTTTGTTAGTTAGGGAAGTTGGTGAATGTTCACACTAGTAAGTGCAATATACTGTAGTTTCACTTTTGCTGCTGTGAGTTTAAGTTTATATTTGTGTATATGGGTGCTTTGTTTTTATTTATTTAATTTTAGTTGTTAGCTGGCTTGAACCTGCAAAAAAGTGGGATACAAATCTTATTCGTAGTTCATAACACATACAATAATATATATCTGTTTAAATTCTCTTGCTCCATATTTATTCCAATTATAGTACAGAGGTTACTGATGATTCCATTATTTTGTTTCATTCAAATACATCAGTATTCAAAAGATTCTAGTATATGTGCTGCCGAGGCGAGCACATCAGTATTCAAAAGATTCTGATGCTCTTTTTGGTTAGAAATTCAAAGACAATATTTAGAAATATCACCTTTAGGTTCCAGTTTCATCTCCCCATCTTCCTCGATTGGCATCTATGTATGATAGAGGCATATATAGCATACACTGCTTCTCTCTTTATGAAGTGCAGTCAGTTCCTTATTTGGCATAGTATACATTTAATTTTGGAATTCTTTAACCTAACATTAAATATTCCGGTTCTTACAGATATTATACTGACATGTTTACAAATACATAATAGACATTTCCCAGTGTTAAGCTTAGGCATTTTCACACCCAAAGCAAAAATCAAAATGACAACACATCTCTGCTTGTGTTTGAAATGACATGCAAAGTGAGAGGTTGGGGGCAGGAAAATGGTGCTATTCCAGAATCGGCCATTTCAAGCGACTGCTTTATGTTGCTTCATGGTAAGGCTGGCCCTGACATTACCTTTAATGACACTTCATTTCACCATGCCTACCTATACATTTCATTTCATATTGGGACTACACAGAGTATTCTTTAATTTCAATGTTCTCTTCAAAAGTAGCACTTTGGACACAGCCAAAGTATATTTTCATGATTTTGCTGCTATTTGGCATTCTTTTGTACTGCTGGCTGCTGCTTCTCCTTGACCTTATTTTCCTTCTTCTTAGCTCTCACAGTCCCTCAACCCATGTGATTTCACAGCATCTGTGATGTCATCATGACATCATTGACAGAATTGCCTGGGCTGCCACACCCACCTTGATGAAACAGCAGTGTGAGAAAATAAGGGCCAGTATCCAAGTTGATACTAGCGCTAACGTAAATTACATTGTGCTAGCGTAAGTGACTTCTAGCACAACCATTGTGTTAGCTTACACAAGAGGTTTCCTGGTAGAGCCAGTTTGGAGTAGTGGTTAGAGTGTTGGACTGGACTGGGGAGACCCAGGTTCTAGTCCCCACTCAGCCATGAAAATCACTGGGTGACCTTGCGCCAGTCATTGACTCTCAGCCTAACCTACCTCACAGGGTTGTGAGGATAAAATGGAGAGGAGGAGGAGGAGGATCATGTATACTGTCTTGGGCTCTTTGGAGGAAAGGTAAGATATAAATGTATCAAATAAATACTATCGACTCGGATGCTGCCCAATGCCTAATACAGTGCAACTGCAGGCAAAGGAGAACAATGGAATTGAGAAGAACAGCATTAAAAATGGTGTAATTTTGTTCACGAGTGCTTATATTCATGAAACAGGACACAAGTACATTTTGGCTGCAATTTTATGTAAGCCTCCCTGAATTCAATGGTACTTACTTCTGAGTAGACACATACAGGATTGCACTTTTAAGGAAACAAACACAGATACGAAGTACCGGTAAGTCTATCTTGGCTCACCCCTATGTTATTTAAATATTCTCATGAAGTTTTCTTTTCAACAGCATGGGTACAGAAGGAATGAATTAGACAATATATTTGTCAACACTTATGTAGGATTTCTAAAGAACTACCATATAGGAATGCTGTTGGAATGTGTAAATGAGGAAGAAGTTGGGATTTTAACAATTGTGTAACTGTTTCATTTGCCTTTCAGGGAAAATAGATGCACACAGCAAAGTTTCTATATGAATCCAAGGGCTTTAGTTTCCACCTGAAATGTTTATATTCTTGAACTACTGAGATATTTTGAACCTGTGTTGCTAGCAGCTTGGGCATTTGCAGAAACAACAAATCACTCCCAATTTTGCTGAATGATATGCAGAGGAATGCAATCCAAATCATTCATTTAATTTAGAACCTCTGTTGGGATTTAAGCCATCTATCCCACACAGTGTGTCTCATGCGATTATGCCAGTATACATCAAATCCCAGTAATAACTATTCATATGCATATATGTGTATACGCTTTATTGCTACCTTTAGCTGGATTAAAAGCAGTATATCAAATTTTACATTTGTGCTCCTTTTATTAGCTTCCTACCACTTGATCAGCTGATAGAAGCAATAATGAATTTTTTTATATATATAAACTGGAGTTTGCGTGTCCTATCTGAAGAATGTAATATTTCAAAAAACAGCCTAAGCTTTGGGGAAAAAACCAATTACAGAAACAGCATTAAAAATGCCAAGCACCGGGCAGAAGCAATTCTGGATCAGTTTAAAAAAGTGATTGATGAAACTCTAATCTGAGCTGAAGGAACAGTTTCACGACAAGCTGTGACCATTCCACACACTTCATTAGCTGCCATAATTAGCCTGGTGTTTCAATTTGTTAGAACTGGTGGGGACAATTTTACTCAGAATACAAACATCAAAAAGCAGGATCTCTCTGACTTCAGAAGTGGCTGATGAGAGGCTTTCTAGTCTTTCTGTTAACTAAAAGATTAATTACAGCTGATGGGAGGCTGTACTCTGATTGTCACTCTGTCTATGTACATTACTTTTAGCATTAGAAGAAAGACATGGTTGACACTGCACTGCTCAATCAAGCAGCTTCACATCAGGGCACCAAGTCTGTTTTAATATGCATGGTCTTGTATTGTTTGATTGACTTGTTCTCTACTTCTCTGGGTCCCAAGCTCTGTCACCAACTAGATTGTACCAACAGAACAGCAGGTTATGCAGTGGCATGCAGGGCAGGTATAATACAAAGGACATCATTATTCCATTGCAGTACGCACACACACATATACCCGGCCTCATTATTAACATCTTTCAAAACCTCATTGTAGTTGTCCTGCTCTGGGCAAAAATGACAAGAATATAATCTCCTGTCCTGGAAAATGTAATATTTTTACAGAGAGGTGTAAGCAATTTATACTGGGATAATCCTTTCTCAGTTAGCATAAAATCATCTTCACAGATACAAACTTCCATTGACTGACCTGATTTTCCACTCCTGTAAAGTCACCAAGACTTGACAGAAATGAGGGGGAGGGGGGGATATTACCCTGCTAGTTAGGATTTGATCACTTGCCTGGCTTTTTAGGGTGTGTGAGCCAAAAGCTGCTATCTATGCTGAGGTCTGGGGCTATTACTGACTCATTCCTGCTGGTGCTTTCTACACAGACTGGAAGCACCACACAAGCATATCACTTAGTGAGCCTTCCTTTATTTAACCAGCAATGCTAAAGTGAAAGTAAATGCAATTTTCTAATCTATTATAAAGTCTTTGGAACATATGACAAGTATACCTAGTAGTAAAGGAATATACAATCCAGACTGCGACGTGCCCACGCATGTCCCTCCTTAGCCGTTACCTACCTTCCTCTATGCAGGGAGTTCTAAACTACCGTATGTAGTTTGAAATTCCCTGCCTAAGGAAGTTCATCTTGTCCCTTCATTCCTCACCTTCCGCTGCAGCATTCAGATTTAAGAATCCCTTTGTCCCTTAGAAAGCAATTCTATGGTCCCTGGGAGAGCATCCCAGGGACCATAGGATATTGTGGAGTTCTCCCTCCAAGGTCCAGGACACTGCTACGACCTCCGGAGGGGAAATCCAAATGTGGATTTTCCCCCTGCCCCCCCCCCCCCGTAGCTGCTGCAGAAGCGCTCCGACCTTGGGTAAGGATGCAAATGAAGAGGAAGGGGTTGTGAGGGGAGGCGCCAAGGATCTGCAGGATCCTAAAGTCTCCCAGCTCCCATCCCCACGGCTCCACTTGACGTGTTCAAAAGCGTGTCTAGTGGAATATCTGAAGAAAGGAAGAAGGAGAGATGAAGATTGCCTCTGTCGCTCCTCCTGCTCTGCCAGGGGTTTGTTGCGGGGCATAGGATTTTCAAAGTGCTCCGACATCAGAGCACTCCCTAGAGGCCAGAGGATTGCTTGTACAGAGGCTAGAATTTATTAGTTGCCTGCAAATCATTATTTGCAATGCTCCTGCTTTTTTTTTCCCTTAAAAAAAACAAACCACTGCCTTTTAAAATTATGTTTTAAGATATCTCTTACTGTGGTTGTGTTGTTTTTTAATTGCTTTATTGCTGGCTTTTACTGTTGTTTGCTCTTTTGTACATTGCTATTATTCTATTGTATCTTATTATTTTTGTAAGTCACCTTGAACAATATAATAAATAAATTACAAGTCCTTCATTTATTGACAATTGCAGGTTTGAAGCTATTAGATAAAAACAACATTAGCCTAATGTATTTTTGGAGCATTCAAATGTGTGCAAAGAGATGTATTTCTAATTACAGTTAGGGCAATGGCATAGAGATTTATGGGCAGCTACCCCAAAGAGCAGAGTGGCTGAGGGCCCCCAACTAGAGGCCAAAATGATTTTTTTCATGCCACTATGGTTTTTCCTCTTTCTGGTAAACTGGGCTCATCTGTGAACTGCTTCAGCATGCTTTGATGCAATCAATAGAGTAGCCACATGACAAATCTGAATAACTTTGGGGAGGGAAGAGGAAGTTTGCAATAGATCACTGTAGCCCCATCCTCCTATGAGGTCTGCAGATGTGTTTCTTGTTTGCTAAGAAAGTAGCAGCCTTGTTAACAGCACATAAGCTCTATTATTTAGTAATCTCAATGAGAAGAATTATTTGGAAGTCTGAATTTCTTTCTACTTTAACTTAGCAGTTATGAAAAGGCAGATTTTCTTCCCATGCTGAAACACGCTAGTTGCCTGATTAAACATAGAAAGTAGGTAACACAAGGCATTTATCATGCAACAGACAAATGACACTGGATTGCTAGTTAGACAGTATAATAAGTACCATGTAATTTTCTCTTTAGAATCTATTTATTCTTCAAAGTCTCAGAATGTTATCAAAGCATAGCATTTTCCTGCTGAGAAATTATACAACTGAAAATCAGGTTTTATAAAATATTCAACTGGTTGCTGACAAACCCTTTTCAAATACATTAGAAAGTGCTGACAGTGTCTTTTCTCATGCAAATAACTTCACTGAATGGCTCAAATCTTTGCAGTCACTACTTGATATTCTTCCTTTCAAGTTATTATTTTCTTTGAGTCACCAGTAACCTTCAAAATAATGTTGTTATAGCATTTTTGTTTTGTTTTACCTTCCTATCTGTTCAGAGGGGCACAAATCCAAAGGTGGCATTGCTCAAGCAGAAGGCTCATGCACAGCGCCAGATGTATGATTTTTGCTGACCCTACCTTGCAGACCATTCCAGAGGGTTTCCCATCTTGGAGGAGCAGCTTTTCAGGGGCTCAGGGGGCAACAGTGTAAGGGAGAGGGAGAAACCCTTGCTCTGTGAGCGGAACTCCATTCACGGAAGTTAGGTTCCAAGCCAGGGTTTTTCTTATTTATTTATTATATTTATATCCCGACTTTTTTCCTGCAAGGACCCCAAGGTGGCTTACATAATCATCCTCCTCCTCTCCATTTTATCCTCACAACAACCCTGTGAGGTAGGTTAGGCTGAGAGTCAGTGACTGGCCCAAAGTCACCCAGTGAGTTTCATACATTTGCAGCCCAATCTATAATTGTGGAGAAAGCCTGACACGAGTACACATGCACACGCGCACGCGCACATACACCTCAGTCTCTTTCCCCGGGGGGCGGGGGACGGAGGTTGGAGAGATGAGGAAGTAGCCAGACGGATCCGCATACCAACAATAGAGGGCCTCAGTTGGATTCCACAAAACCCAGGAAAGGACCATCAAGACCATCAAACTAGCAGGGCAGTCTCAAAGAGCTGTAAAGTACCCAACACGTCACTTTCTTTTCCTGGGCAGGAATAAGCCCACCTGACACGAAGGGGCAGGCATAAGCCCCACCTGACTGCAGGGGCGGAGAGAGCAGGAAACTCAGGGGTAGAAAACCCCTCTCCCCTCCTTTTGGGGGTTGTTGGGAACACGGGTTGCTTTCGTCAAGTTCATCCTCCAGCGGCGGCTGGGATAAGCTGTTCTCTTCCCCGGATCAGGCAGATCCGGAGCCAGGCTGAAACTGACCAGTGTAAAGTCTTTAGTCTAAGGTAACTGACTAATCCCAATGTGCTAGCCTGGGAACCTGTTCATTGATAAACTCGGAGATCACGTCAGCTCATGTTGACGTTACAGTATTCCTAGATAGTTATTAGTTCCGCTCCGTATATTGTGTAGAAAATAAAAGCCTTATTTGGTCATACAAAGGGCTGGAGTTTCCTTTTGTTGCGCAAACCTCCTAGTCGGTTTTCAATTGCTTGTACGGGCTGTAACTCAGTGCCGGTTAACCCGTTAAGCGCTGAACTCACGCATAGGACCCGGGTGCTGGTCCTTCACAATACTCTATAGTCTACTTGGACAGATATCCCAAGGGCCATTTCAAAAGTATTTGGGACCCCCATTCTACAGTTTTCATGTATTTTTGTCTCTCCTTATACTAACAGTGGAGCCTTATTAAGGCGGGAGGGGGAGGAATTACAGGATCACAACCAGGGTTATAGGCAAAATGTGGGCTTACAGTTCTTCGCTGATGGTAGATAACAATGCTATAGCATTAGCAAAACAGATAAATGTTACTATTTTAATTTGGTACAGATAATACTAAGGCAAACTCCTTTTTACTATTAATGGAATTGCACCAGTAGCGAATAACAAATTTTCTTTTCAGCATATGCAAGAAAGAGTTTTAACTTGCCATCTGATTAATGCAATCTGCATCCAGAAGAGGTTTCCCCTTTGTTGATGCCTAATTAATTAATTAATTACCAATATTAATGAAATGAAACCAGTTAAAACAAACAGCTAGACTGGCTGTTTTGCAGTTAGCTTGGATCATCAATCCACACATACAGACTTCTTCCTAAAATTACAGTAGGATGGACTGTTGAGCTTGAAAAGCATATTTTATCCCAATCAGTGTGTAAAAGTAAAATTATCCATAACTAAGCCATGTTTCTCTGCCGTACAGTTTAGCTGTAATGATCCCCACACACTGCACTCGCACATCAATTATGATAATCATAATCACGGTCGTTAAGCTGAATGTTCATTATTATCAGGATGCTGGTGACAGCAGATTCAATCATCGGGTGCAATGGGCAGGCAGTCACAGTCCCACCCAAGTTTCTGCAGACAGCGTTGTGCCACATTAAGCTTATGATGTGTTCCACATCCCACTCCATTTCAAAAGCTGCAGACGGTAAAGGTCAACTTTATGTTCTGTGCAATATGCTTAGGTTCTCTAAATTAATTCTTTGGAATATTGGCTATTTTTATGCTTTGTAGATAACAACATTCTATTTAGGGCCAAATATGCACTTGCAAATAAGGAAAGAAGTGTGCAGCTGTAGTGTAAGTCACCTATAGTAAGGCATACAACACAAAGCTCTACCCAAAAGAAGGTCTTAAAATGCCACTTCTTCATTTTTGGAAACAAGGAAAACATCAAAAACTGCTGCCATTAAAAGTCAGTTATCTAATATGCATATCCAAACTAATTCCACTTCTGATTAAAGGCGGTAGACTATCATTTCTGCTTCAGTGAATATGGAAGTGTGTATAAGTGTTTTGACAACTGAAACATTAGTTAGTATATCTGATCCCTTGACTGTCCTATTTCATGGGACCTATCATTGTCGATTAAATTCATGGTGTTTGGTAGGTTCTTTTAATTCTGAAACTTCATACTTACTGTAAGTGTGATGTTAGTATTTCGGAGGCTTTGGACTAAGGAAAATACTTTCATCACGTGTGATGTCTAAACAATGCACATGACTTGACTTCAAGATCTTTCAGATCTTTCAGATATACTGAAGCAAGGTTTTGTTTTCAGTGGATTTATTATGTAATACTATAATTCTGCTAGTATCTTGGAAATCCTATATGTGTTCTCTGCAAATATGTGACCTATAAAGCTTTACACAATTTGGGACCACGATATCTGAAGGAGCAACTCTCCCAGAATGAACCTACTCATACACTATGAACATCATCTGAGGCCCTCCTCAGAGTGCTTCCTCCAAGTCAGTTTGGAGGATGGCAACAAGGGAGAGGGTCTTCTCAGTGGTCCCCCCCCCATTGTGGAATGCTATCCCTAGTGAGGTCTGCCTAGCGCTAACATTGCTATCTTTTCAGTGCGAAGAATTTCCTCTACTCTGTCATTTGATGGCATATGATGGGACTTTTTCAAAGTTTTTTATCGGATCATGATAGTTTATTGTTAATTGTTTTTAACTGTTTCAAGCTATTTTAAATTTTTATATGTTAAAGTTTTTATATTATAGTTTATCATGTTGTATTTTAGGGTTTTAATTTTTGTAAACCGCCCAGAGAGCTATTGGACAGTATAAAAATGTAATAAATGAATGAATGATCTTTGCCAAATGCCTGCTCTTAGCTTCACTTCATAGGCTAAGCAGTGCTATAATCCCTCCATCAGAACTATGCCACAATATATAGTATTCCTTGAGCAACAAAATTGAACCTGGAATTAAGAAGGATGTAGACAAACTGGAGAGGGATCAGAGGAGGGAAACAAAGATGATTAGGGGACTGGAAACAGGGCCATATGAGGAGAGACTGAAAGAACTGGGCATGTTTAGCCTTCAGAAGAGGAGACTGAGGGGAGATATGATTGCACTCTTCCAGTACTTGAAGGGATGTCATACAGAAGAGGGCCAGGATCTCTTCTCGATCATCCCAGTTTGCAGGACACGGAATAATGGGCTCAAGTTACGGGAACCTAGATTCCACCTAAACATCAGGAAAAATTTCCTGACTGTCAGAGCAATAAGACAATGGAATCAACTACCTAGGGAGGTGGTGGACTCTCCCACTCTGGAGGCATTCAAGGTGCAGCTGGACAGCCATCTGTCAGGGATGCTTTGACCTGGATTCCTGCATTGAGCAGGGGGTTGGACTCAATGGCCTTGTAGGCCCCTTCCAACTCTACTTTTCTATGATTCTATGTTTCTATGATTCATTAGAACTGAGTTGAAGCAGAAGCAGAGGAAAGAGTAAATGTTTATATTGTTGCATCTGCTGCTGATTTTTGGCTCCTAGGAGAAACTTAGAAACAGAGTTCAGCTTCTCATAATGTATTAACCTCTTGGGAGTAAGACAATGGACTACTCCCCAATTAGATGTAATGCACTTTTCATTAGTGTGTCCCACAAGATTCCAACTCTTAGTGTCAAAACGTTAAGTAAGCTTTTATCTATCTATATATATCGCTGTTAAAATGTATTGAAACCACTCCTATACACAGAGAAAAAAATCCGACTTGGAGATTGGCTACTTACTGTAAGGTAGGAACACAAGAACTCTTAAGCCTTCCTTCAAAGAGAAGGTGCTTCAACCCCTTGAGCATTTTGCCTTTCCTTGCAGCTTTTCAGATCTAAGACAATGGAATCAACTACCTAGGGAGGTGGTGGACTCTCTCACTCTGGAGGCATTCAAGGTGCAGCTGGGTGGCCATCTGTCAGGGATGCTTTGACTTGGATTCCTGCATTGAGCAGGGGGTTGGACTCGATGGCCTTTCAACTCTACTTTTCTATGATTCTATGATTACCATCACCTGAGCAGCAACTACTGCCATGATAGCACCCATAGTTGCTTCCTGCATGTTACCATGTGCTAAATATATAGCAGAGCCATCAATAGACTCTTTCTGATGCCTCCATTTTTAAAGCCAATGTCATTCCATGCTCATTTTAGTTCAACACATAAAGTGGTGAATGTGGTTCTGGTAGATCTACATTCAAATTCCAAATCAAGCCTGTCACTCAGGGCTTCTTCCCATTTTAAATTTTGTATCTGGGTTCTTTTTATTTTACCTGTCTATCTTTATTTTACTTTACCTATTTTTATAGGTAAATATTTATATTTATATTTATTTTATTTTTTATCTTATTTTACCTATTGATTTTATTTATCAAATTTGCAGATGACACAAAGTTGGGTGGAACAGCTAATACTCTGGAAGACAGAAACAAAATTCAAAGCGATCTCGATAGGCTGGAGTGCTGGGCCGAAAACAACAGAATGAAATTTAATAGGGATAAATGCCAAGTGCCGCACCTAGGGAAAGGAAACTAAATGCAGAGTTACAGAATGGGGGACACTTGGCTCAACAATACTACAAGTGAGAAGGATCTCGGAATTGTTGTAGATCACAAGCTGAATATGAGCTAGCAATGTGATATGGCTGCAAAAAAGGCAAATGCTATTTTGGGCTGCATTAATAGAAGTATAGCTTCCAAATCACGGAAAGTACTAGTTCTCCTCTACTCAGCACTGGTTAGGCCTCATCTTGAGTACTGTGTCCAGTTCTGGGCACCACACTTTAAGAAGGATCCCAGATTGCAGGACATAGAATAATGGGCTCAAGTTACAGGAAGCCAGATTCCACCTGGACATCAGGAAAAATTTCCTGACTCTTAGAGCAATACAACAGTGGAACCAACTACCTAGGGAAGTTGTGGGCTCTCCCACACTGGAGGCATTCAAGGTGCAGCTGGACAGCCATCTGTCAGGATGCTTTGACTTGGATTCCTGCATTGAGCAGGGGGTGGGACTTGATGGCTTTATAGGCCCCTTCCAACTCTACTATTCTATGATTCAATACCCCAAAATCATTCTCAAAGCTGCTCACAATGGGTGAGTTGGCACGTCATGCTAAGCCACCCTGAAGATAAGCCATGGTGGGTTGTTTTTTCTCTTGATAACCCATGTTACTCCTGACAGATGATTGGGTGCACTGTGGCTTGCCGTGAGTTGTTTCCACCTTAGTTCTCCCGCCCACTCCTCCTGACATGTATCCCAGGTGCCTTTGTGGCAAAACTCCTTGTTTCCTCATTCCCTACATCAGCACCCTTTCCGTAATCGGTCCGCTGTGGTTGCCAGCTCCCGAGGGAAACTCCCCCCGCTCCTGCATCAGATCGCCAAAGAGATCTAGTTTTCAGAACCCTTAAGAATGCAGTAATGTGTTCGCAAACTTTTTTTTATGGGGTCTTGTGCAAGAGTGCAAGACTGCCTGTCCGCTATTTAGCCAAACATACTGTTAGGTTTGATGAAAATGACAATGAGATTAAATATATAATTGACCAAAAAAGGAAAGCCTTCCAAATATGGCAAAATGATATTAACTGCGCTGCCAAGAAAAAAACCTACGCTAGCGCAAAGGCTGAGGTCCAAAGAAGAACAAGAGAACTTAAGAACGCCTGGTGGAAAAAGAAAGCTGAAGAAATTCAACAACTTGCAGAATCTCATGATGCACGGGGCTTTTTTAAGGCCACAAGGGCCATTTATGGACCAAAAACCTATGGTACAAACCCTTTACAATCAAAAGATGGCACCAAACTCTTAAAAGATAAAGAGTCTATTGCACTGCGTTGGAAAGAGCATTATTATGACCTTTTAAATCGTAAATCTAAGGTGGATAATGAGATTTTTTCGCAAATCCCGCAAAAACAAATTAAAGAGGAACTTGCAATACTCCCCACTTTGGATGAAGTAAAAAAAGCCATTAATCAAATGAAGAACAACAAAGCTAGTGGACCAGATGGGATTCCCGCTGAAATCTTTAAAGAAGGGGGTCCCGAACTTGTACAACATCTTCATAAACTCATCGAAAAAATCTGGATAAGAGAAGAGATCCCAGAAGACTTCAGGGATGCCATAATTATCACCCTCTTTAAGAAGGGTGATAGAACAGACTGTGGAAACTATCGGGGCATTTCTCTCTTAGCAACCGCAGGTAAAATATTTGCTAGGATTCTTGCAAACCGTCTTCTATCTATTTCAGAAGAGATCCTCCCTGAAACCCAATATGGTTTCCGCCCCTCTAGAGGGACAGTAGACATGATTTTTACTGCACGTCAGCTCCAAGAAAAATGCCGGGAGCAAAATCAACCCCTTTATATGGCATTTATCGATTTGGCTAAGGCCTTTGATACTGTAGACCGCACAGCTCTCTGGACTATCCTTATGAAAATTGGATGCCCCAATAAATTTGTGAATATCTTGCGACTTCTCCATGACAACATGACGGCAACGGTTTTGGACAACAACGGCTCTCATGGTGCTCCATTTAAAGTGGGATCAGGTGTTAAACAGGGATGTTTTATCGCCCCAACATTATTTGCCATTTTCATCGCCATGGTTTTACATCTTGTCGAGGGGAAACTTCCCACCGGTGTGGGAATCATATATCGAACAGATGGAAAGCTTTTTAATCTCAGCAGGCTGAAAGCAAAAAGTAAGGTAATTACAACCTCCGTCGTGGAACTTCAGTATGCTGATGATAATGTGGTCTCCGCACATTCAGAGGATGATCTCCAAACTATCCTAAATGCTTTTGCAGAAGCATACGAAAAACTTGGTCTCTCACTTAACATCAAAAAAACCAAAGTGCTTCATCAGCAAGTGCAAGCCAATCCTTTGGTGATGCCATCTATCCAGCTTGGCGGGACAATACTGGAAAACGTCGATCATTTTCTCTATCTTGGCAGCTATCTTTCTGTTACAGCTAACATCGACAGTGAAATCCAGCATCGTCTGAGCTCCGCAAGTGCCGCATTTTCTCGAATGAAACATAGAGTGTTCGAGGATCGGGATATTTGTAAGAAGACCAAAACACTGGTTTATGAAGCCATTGTGTTACCAACTTTATTGTATGCCTGCGAAACATGGACTATCTATAAACGTCACTTCCACCTCCTTGAAAGGTTTCATCAACGTTGCCTCCGGAAAATCCTGCAAATTACTTGGGAAGATAGGCGAACAAATGTCAGTGTACTGGAAGAAGCAAAGACTACTAGCATTGAAAAAATGATCCTTCAACGCCAACTTCAGTGGACCGGTCATGTTGTTCGAATGCCTGACTGCCGTCTCCCAAAGCAGTTACTTTACTCCCAACTCAAGGATGGAAAGCGGAATATCGGTGGTCAATATAAGAGGTTTAAAGATGTTCATAAGGCTAATCTAAAAAAATGCAATATAAACATCGAAAACTGGGAAGCTCTGGCCCATGAACGATCTAAATGGAGGTTGGCCTTTCACAAAGGTTCCATGGACTTTGAAGAAGCCCGAGTGCAAGGTGAAAGGGAGAAACGTGCTAAGCGAAAAGCACGTCAAATGAATCCTTTACAGGACCATCTTCTATCTGGTAACCTGTGTCCTCACTGTGGGAAGCTGTGTGGATCTAGAATTGGCCTCCACAGTCACTTACGGACTCATCGCTAGAGTCTACACAATCTTCTTTAGAATTTCCTCCTTTTATCCCGGAAGACAATCTTACTCGGTCACGAGTGATCGCCTGATGATGATGATGATGAGTGTCCTTGTCAATTTCATCCTCCAATTTGGCATTTCCTGAGCGAAATTCCCCCCACCCCCACCACATCAGATTGCAAAAAGGAAATAATTTTCTGAGCCCTTTTGAATGCAGCAATGTGTTCACAAAAAAATTTCAAAAAAAATTTCAGGGTCTTGTGTAAGTACAAATTTCATTCTCCACTTCGGTGCTTCCTTTGCTAGCGAACAACACCTTTTTTTGTCTTCCTTTTTTTAAAGGCTACTTCACCTACTCTCCGGTGTCCTTTCTTCTCAATTTTTAGGAGCATGGGGCGGGGGGCACTGACAAGAGATGAGGGAAGATGGTAGAGGCACTAGGGAGATCATGAGGAGCAGCAGGGGGTTTTGCCACTCTTGCTGGGAGGCTCTTCAGCTGTTCCTGACAACCCACAATGGAGATGACTTTCCAGGTTCGGACATCAGAACAAGCCACCCTGAACAAGCCAACAACAAACCATGGGTTAGTGGGGTGGTATGTTCGTGAAGAACAACCAATGATGGAAAATCTGTTCCAGGTTCAGACCTGACAAGCCACTCTGAAACAACCCACAGTGACAACCCACTGTGGCCTATCGTGTCGTGTGAACCAGGTCAATGTAATAAAATAAAATACAATAAAACAAATATAAATACAGCAAAACTGCTTTAACCTCTAAATCAGCCACAGTTCCCGTGAAGTCCAAACTTTGGGAACTGCGATTTGTTTAATCCAGGGGTGTGGGCAACTTGTGGCCCTCCGGATGTTTTGGCCTACAACTCCCATCAGCCCAAGCCAGAATTGTCAATGGTGAGGGATACAGGCCTGTGGCTCATGCTGGCTCAGCTTGTCTGAGTGTGGAAAGCTAAGCAGGGTCAGGCTTGGTTATTACTTGGTTGGGAGACCCCTCCTCTAGTTTCCTGCATTGAGCAGGGGGTTGGACTTGATGGCCTTGTAGGCCCCTTCCAACTCTATGATCCTATGATATCATGGGAGTTAAAGGCCAAAACATCTGGAGGGCCACAAGTTGCCCACCCCTGGTAAGCAATGGTTAGTGAGAACAAGTCAGGTTCAAACTGTGGTTTCAGATCCTGGCTTGTTCTTACTAACCATGCTTTAAAGTGTAGTGGGTTGCTAGGGGAAATGGGGCAGCGGGAGGGGGAGAGAAGTGTGTGTTGGCATGTGTGTCTATGTGTGGTTGTGTGTGTCTGTTCGTGATTTTGTGTGGTTGTGTACACTGTAGGGGGAGAGCTTGAAATGGAGGGGGAAAACTAGCTCTGCCCACTTGTGGTTTTGGCCCTGCTCATCACTGGCATGAGGCTCCCAGGTTTCCCACACAGGCAATGTGGCCCTCGAGCTAAACAAGTTCCCCATCCCTAGCTTAAACAAACCTCAGTTCTATGAGTTTGGACACAGTGGGAAGTGTGGTTATCTTAAACACAAAAATGACTTCAATTTTCTCCTCATGGGGAAAAAAAAGACAGAGGAAGGGGAAGTGTGCAAGCCCAGCCCTCACCACATCAGGAAACCATGGTTTCCTGTTATGCTTGATCTGGGACAAAGTGTGTTTAATCACCTCTTAATCAGGCTACAATTGTCACTGCACTAGCTCACACATAATGTCAAATTACAAGAACAAGCCCTGTGTGTGCATGCTCCCCTCCCCTCTTTCTTGTTTTCACACACTATACTTCAATTAATTGCTTCCTTGTTTGATCAAATGATAAGTTTGCTGTTACAACCGAACTTGTAAACCATGGTTTGTGCTTGCCCTCCAAATCAGGATTGCTAAACAGCTTCAAATTATTATTTTCAATTCGAGTTTGGAAGGTAAGTGCAAACCACAGTTTGCCAGTTTGGGTTTACCAGCAAAATATGGTTTGATCTAATCAGAAAATAAATAATTGAAGTGGTGCATATGAGAGGAGGTGGGAAAGGGATTAAACAAACAAAGGGCTTATTCTGTTAGCTCTATCTGAAGCTAGTCACAATTTAAATATCCATATAAATTAGGTGACAAAAGCTGCCATCCAGAGCATATTTAGGCTGCTTGTCGCATTGATTTCAGTGGGAATTAAGCAGCAGAACTGTGAGCAAAATTACAGCCCAAATGAGCACCTTTTACAGACCAATGCAGCTATGAGTTAGATGTGTCAAAAGATGTCAGTACCTTGTGCATGATTTGAATTTGACACTGTTAGCGTATGCAGCATGCTGTAATCCCCAACTCAAGATGCTACTGACAAAATCATGTGTCAATGTAGCAAAACCCAAGTGTGTAAAAAACAACCAAAAAAAATATCTGTAGTCAGTTTTAACTCAAGTCCACAGGGAGGTTACATAAAATCAGAATCTTTTGCTTCCCCAAGCTGACAAGAACTCACAAAAGCAGCCGAGAAGCAATTGTTCAATTGTTTTCTTTCCATTTCATGCTTTGTGACTGATTACCTATATGAGTTCAGTTTTTAAACTTTTGACATCCTATCCTATATTGAATTCCTTCCACTGAACAGCTATTTATACAATGTTAGAAGTTTTGAGAAACATCAAGGCCTGTAGTAGGAAATTCTGAAAGGGGTTCTGGCAATCAGACAATGTGAAATGTCTGAACACAACAATACATTTTCACTCATGTTTGAATTTAGTCACAAAAAACGAGAAAGTATCAGTCTAACAATTGTATTCTGTTGCTGATACTGAAATATTCCATCCAGTTTTGCTCCTTTTAATCTGCTTTTTTGCAATATAAACACAGGACTCACCCTACTTTATTGTTATCTTTGGGCGTTCTGTGGGGATGGGTGGGTGGGGTAGGGGAATGAATTCAGGCTCCTGAACAGGGGGTGTGAATTTGCCATTTTCTCGGGGAGGGGGGCTGAGGTTTGCTGCCATCAGAGGGGGGCACTTACCTTCAGCAGAAGTGGCTTCTTGAACTTTTATTTTTAACTTTACTTCACCATTGCCACAGGTAGCAACAGCAGTGGCAGCAATGCAGTTCTGTTCCTGGCAGTCCAGACTTCATTTTATCGAAGCAAAAATGACCTGAATGCAATGCTGTTCTGGAGTATTTGGGGGGGGAAAGGCTGGTGGCTCCTACTAGAGGCCCTACTTTATTATATTTAAGTAAAAAGTAAAAATAGAAGAAGCGCTGGAAAGGGGTAGCTGAGCCATGCTCTGTTTAGTCTACTCCAGAGTAGGCTGAGTAGAGCACGGCCCCCCAGTCCAGCACTGCTTGGCCGTGGGGAAGCTAGATGGGGAGTGCAAGCCATGCTGTGCTCGGCCTACTCCAGAGTAGACTGAGCAGAGTGTGGCTCGTCCTGTGGTGACATGGCCACTAGTCCTTTTGGCTGGTGGCTGCCATAGCGCAGTGCCTGAGGAGCCCCTGACAGCCATCCCCAAGTCCTGCTTTGACACTTTGGGGGCAGCCATCATCGGCACTCATCCACCACCGTTTGGCAAGAGTGGCAAGCCTTTTTGCCACTCTTGCCAAGTGGCTCTGTAGTGGTTTAGGCTATCCCCAGGCTTGTTGTGTTGTCTGGATTTGGAGGACATGGCAAGCCCAGGGGTGGCTACTAAACCCTAGAACAAGCCATGGCCTGTCGGGGTCGCTAATAAACCCAAAAGCTGGGCTTATAAGCTACCCCGCATAAGTCATGGTGGGTTCACACGACATGACAAGCCCCCCCTGGCTGTGTCATTACAGCAGGCCAGGGAAGATGGAAAGACTGGAGGCAGGACCAAGTCCAGGTTCAAGGGACTGTGTGGCAAAGTGTCTTCTGGTGCCTCTCCCCCTAGCATGAGCTTACTGGCAATGGCATCAGGCAGCAGAGGTGGTGCTGTGATCTAATAGCCTGCAGGTGGCATTGGGAGCACATAATGCAAGCCATATGCTGAAGCTAAGCAGGTATGAGCTGTGTCAGTGCTTGGACGGGTGACTGCCTGGGCTGCCCACATCTGTTCTCCTGCATTGAGCAGGGGGTTGGACTTGATGGCCTTATAGGCCCCTTCCAACTCTACTGTTCTATGATATTCTATGAGAAGTGTTTGCAAGCCATCCACCATTTTATATTTCCCAGAATGCCCAAACAGCGCATCACTCTGGGGAACTGCAGGAAATTTTAAATAGAAAGCAGCTTGCAAGTACCTGCCCCAAGTTAAATTGAACCAGGGAGACCAGGTCAGGCCAACCCTCAAGTGCCAGCACACACAGGGCCTCAAGCAACTGCCCAAGAATGCCATGCTATCTTTTCGTTAAGACTTCCATCTATGCCACA
This sequence comes from Shinisaurus crocodilurus, assembly GCA_021292165.1. NCBI lineage: Eukaryota > Metazoa > Chordata > Lepidosauria > Squamata > Shinisauridae > Shinisaurus > Shinisaurus crocodilurus. Next base: position 41,257,629 of record CM037879.1, on the reverse strand, counting down.
AGGCATTCAATAGTTAAGAGCTCAAAATAGCTCGGGGGGGGGGATTGTCACCTGTAGGCTTAGTTTTTATTAAATTTGGATTGTTATTTTACACTGTGTTTTTAAATTTGGTTTTTAATCTTTTTAACTATTTTGTATGTTTTTATTGTTGTTTTTATGCATAATCTGTTGTGAACTGCCCAGAGAGCTTTGGCTGTGGGGCGGTATAGAAATGAAATAAATGAATGAATGAATGCTGACACTGGTCCTGACAGGAGCATGAGAAAAGGAGAAGCCATTGGCCATTTCCTCTTTCCCTTCAGTGGGGAATTTAACGGGACAGTTCAGTTCTCTGGAATGCAACCTGGGAACCCTAAGATACAAATTCAAAGGCGTGCTTTCACTGCTAAGTTGGACAAAACTGAACGCCCCCCCCCCCAATATTTTGCAAAACCAAATATTGTGTGTGTGTGTGTGTGTACCCCTGAAAGTCTATACATATTTCAAGAATATATTATCAAAACTTTCAATTTCATTTTGCCACGCCTTTACTCCTTTCACCGTCTCTGCAGAATTTCTTTGCTGTATAACTCACATCTTTTTGCATTTCTAACATCAAATTTCAAAAATAACAATGGCAACATTTATATATTCAATTTTACCAGTTTTGTTTTGTTTTTGTTTTCTAAAAAAAACTTATTTTGCATTACTTTTTAACAATTTCCAGTCTTGGTTATTCTATAAGATATACTAAAGGAGTTTTAGTCCATATTTTACCCTCAAGGAATGCTTACTGAAAAACACTCTATAGTTTCCCAATAATTCAGTGAGCATTTATGTCATTTCAGTAGAAATTGATTCAGTAAAGTGGATCTGATTGATTTTGATATTTTTAAGAAGTCTACAAAGCTGTAACTTAGCTTTGGTTTTCCAATATAGCTCACCTTGTTTGTTATCCATTTCTCTGGATGTTCTTCCCGGAAGTGTTTGAGTCCATAACTTGATTGACCATATTTACTTGCCCTCTGGATTGATGGGACATACATATCCGACTCATGGCATGAAAATGGCATAAACCTGTAAGGTGAACATATATATGTATATTTTTCATCCTACTAAACCATATCATGTCAATCACAAGGAAGCAGTGTAACATGGAATGCATTTGTTGCCCTGTAACCATTTTATGCAGCTGTAAGAACATAAGAAGGGCCATGCTGGATCGAACCAAGGGTCCATCTAGTGCAGCATTCTGTTCACACAGTGGACAACCAGCTGCCCACAGGAAACCCACAAGCAGGACATGAGCGCAACAGCACCCTCCCATCCATGTTCCCCAGCAACTGGTGCACCTGGGCATACTGACCCTGATTCTGGAGGCAGCATATAGCCATCAGGACTTGTAGCCATTGATAGCCTTCTCCTCCATGAATTTGTCCAATCCCCCTTTTAAGCCATCCAAAGTGGTGGTCATCACTGCATCTTGTGGGAGTGAATTACATAGTTTAACTATGGGCTTTGTGAAGAAGTACTTCCTTTTATCTGTCCTGAATTTCCCACAGTCAGCTTCATGGGATGACCCTGGGTCCTAGTATTATGAGAGAGGGAGAAAAATGTCTCCCTATCCACTTTCTCCACACCATGCATACTTTTGTACACCTCTATGACATGTCTGCCCTTACTCACCTTTTTTCTAAGCTAAATAATCCCAGCTGTTATCACCTTTCCTCATAGGAGAGTTGTTCCCGCCAGAGTCTATCATTGTTGCTATATGTCTAATTAATGCATATTCAAATATGGCCTCCCTTCACTTCTCTCCTATGCCTTCCATTCTGTGCAATATGGTTAAAAGTAAATCTCTCTCTCTCTCTCTCTCTCTCTCTCTCTCTATATATATATATATATATAAATATACACACATACATCATCATCTCAATGGATATGATGGAAGTACAGCCCATTCTAAGGTGAAATGATTATTTGGCAACTGAAGGATAGAGTGAGGTAAAAGTATCATCCCATGTTGATTCAGGACCAATTCAGATATTTCATTTTCTAAGCTTCAAGCCTGTTCCCAGAGAAAGCAGGTTTGGCTTCAATGACACATGATTTAGTTACATCTTGCTTAAACTATTGTAATATGCTCTTTATGGAGCTGCCTTTGAAAAGTGCTAGGAAACTGCAGCTGGTCCAAACTGCTGTTGTCAAAGTTCTGACTGAGGCTGGTCCTTTGGAGTGTGCGACTCCTTTATTGCTTCAATTGCACTGCCTACCAATTCATTTTAAAAATCTGCATTGACTTTAAAGTTCATTTCATTTCTATACTGTCCAATAGCTGAAGCTCTCTGGGCTGTTCATAACAATTCACAAAATCACAAACCACAGATACAAGATAATGAAATACAGCATAAAATTTCAGTATACGAAAGTTAAAACAATTTAAAAACCTAAAAACAATTTCAATAAAATACAAGACCTGTTAAAGACAGTTGACATAAATGCCGCATCATATGCCATTAAACGCCTGGGAATAGAGGGCAGTCTTAACCTGGTGCCAAAAAGATGACAGCGTTGGCGCAAGGCAGGCCTCATGGTATCTTCCCTGCTGTTTTTTCATCTTTTGAAGATACATTTATTTCAGTTAGTGTTTAATCTATCTGGTTAGTTGTTTTTGGTTTTTATCTGCTGCACATTCTGGTAGTGTTTTGCTTGGGGTTTTAAAATTGATTTTATTGTATTTTAAAAGTTTTTATTAGTTTACTATTCATTTGAAGCATTTTTACCCCACTTCAACCAAAAAGGCTCCCAAACTGACTTGCATACTGTCAATGAAAGATAGTCCCTGCCAGCTATCAGGCCCATCTCCCCCTGGTGCAGCTTGATGGAATGGCTGCTGCCAGGTGACAGTTGAGGCTAGAAGAGCCCAATGGAGCTGGTCCTTCAGCAAAGCTGAAAGAATGGCCCCGCTTCCCCTCTCCCTCTGCTGCAGCCTGATGGAATGGCTGCTCCCTGGTTTTGAAATTGTTCTATGATTTTATATTGTTAACTGCCTAACATCTTACCTATCATAAATATAGATGGGCATTCACTAGGGCTCGCTATAATGCTCTCCCCTCAAAGTTTCTAGAAGGCAGATATCAAAATATACCCATATATCATAAGGAAAGATTAAAATATATCAGCCTCTCAGAGGTTGTGTCCATGTGACTCAGGGGAGACTGATTTGGGGATGGGGAAGGTATTGAGGTGCTGCTCCCATCTGAACTGATGACTGATTACATATTACCACCAATGGAGACCTATATAATCATAGTAAGTTCTTGCTAAGGGAAGAAAGGCAGTTGCTTGCTCACTAGATGATGGATCAAACAAGATGCCACAATAGTGTAGTGAATATAGCAGGGCAATTCCAAATATCCATGTCCTCGCTGAGAGTAAATGCATTATGAAAAAAAAAACCCTGTCTGGATCACTCCCAAAACTATTAAATCACTACAATGATAAATGCCTATACCAGCAGGTAAAAATATTATTTTCCCCATATATCATAAAGAAAGATTAAAATATTATTTTTCACAGATGCTATATAGAAAATTGTAAAAAAAACCCAAATGCAATAGAGAGAGAAGGAACAGATTTTTTAAGGGCTAACGGTATTAAGTTTTTTATTGCTGTGTAGAACTTTTGTGTCTTCTTATTTTAACTAACTTGCTAAATTTTGTTTTAAAGTCCTTTATTGAAAGAAATTAATATTTTATCAATAGAAAAATTATATCAATAAAGCTTCCTTGTGGAGAAACAAATTGGTCTTTATTAGCATCTGGCCCGTCAAATTGCCCATAAAGAATTCTAAACCAAGGGCTCTTGAAAATTAACAAAACAAAAGCACAGAAGTAGCAGAGCTTTAAATTATACAAAGCTACAGAAGCATGTATATACTCATGGGACAGGTGGCTCTCATATAAGACAGATTATAGCACTTCCAGGGCTAATTTGCACATGGGATGGACATCACACACAAAAAAAATTAATGTGGCCCCAATGTCCCTGAGTATACATAGGAGGTGCTGAAAGCCGGCTGCTCCACTTACAGTTTTTATCACTTCTGAATTGCATTTTAATAGTACATTTTTCTTTTGTTCAGACATGAAAGAAAATTGGCTCTCTCTGGGGATTGGACAATGACTGAAATGACAAGGCTAGTAGCTTAGGAATTTGCCCATGAAAGCATGGAATTTAGGGTAGCCTTAATATCCTCAGAATAAGGTGTTTTTAAAAACAGCTTTCTTTAATAAGGAATACATTGCAGAAGTGTTGTAAAACATCAAAGGCAATGCTCCTGGTTTAATAAAGAAACATATGAAGATTCCTTTATTTATAACGTTACTTTATTTAACATTATTTCTAGAAATTAAGCTTAAGCTTATATCCCAGGACAGCCTTGCATTTTGATAATAAAAAGCCATGGAGAATAGCCCAGATTGGAAACATATATTGCGATTCTTTACAGAAATTAAGGATTTCATGATCCAATTATATTTTCTGATTCACATTAACATCTATAATGAAATGGCTTCCATGTTGGCTGATGCATTAGGGTCTGAATGTTGGATTGTCAGAGCAAAATGGCACAGGCACTGTATTTAAACCTTCAGATAAAGCCAAGTGCCTGACCTGTGCTTTAGATGGTTAAAAAGAACGGAGACTCCCCTGCATAAGATTTGGGAGTAAACCAGAGTTCTCAGAGTAGGTCACAGTGAGCTTCTTTCATTCCAGAAACAAACTATTTGAACTTCCGCAAAAGAGCAACCAAATATAAATAATTCTGCTGGTGGTGTACAGTGTAATCTTCAGCTTAAGGTATGGAGCTTGAAAATAAAGTGAAGGTGGGTTAACAGTGTGTTTTGTGGTTCTAGCAAAATGGCCCCCAAGAAAACAAAACATGCAAAATTATGGGGTTTTCTTAATGGTCCTGAAAGGGCAGTTCAGTGCTTGTAGGAAACAGCGGTGTGTGTGTGCGTACGCACGTCATACTGGGGCTTGATGATGCCACCTATGCTGCAGTACTAGAGTGCCTCAATATCCAATCCACTGAGCCCTATAAAACCCTAGCTTGCTCCTCAGTCCAACAGATTGTCTCTTATGTGAAGACTCTGACTAAACATCAGCTCCCTAGCCTCGACTGTAGCTCTGGACTCCGCTCCTGCCTAGTTTTGACTAAATACCTGCTTCTGGCCCCTCTGAGCCTTGATTGCTATTTTGGAACCTGAGCACTGCCTGCTTTGGACCACACACCTGCTTCTCGCCCAATTAGATTGACAGCAACTTCTGGGCCCCAGTACTAAACAGCCTGGAGCCTGACCCTGGCCAAGGCCTAACAGTACTGAACACTAGCTAAGACTGTGAATAATCATCCCTTTATTTTCACTACTGGTGCTCATTTACAGATATTTTCTGGAGATCCCAAATGGGGTTGAGATCTGATAGTAATGGCAATATTGTGAAACGCAGCGACACACTTGTCCAACAAAATGTTTACTAAACAGCACAACAAACACTGTATGCCCTATACTGGACCAGGCTCGCACAACCTGTGGCCCACCAAGTTGAATGCAGCCCACCAGCCATGTATTGTGACCTGCCAGATACTTGACAACCTCTCTGTTTTTGCAGTTCCAGCTGGGCAAAAAAAGGGGGGGGTTGTTAACTTTCCTGGTGGGTCACATGGCTAGTAGGCTGTGTTTGACTTTATGGGTTGCAAGTTGTGCACGCTGGTGCTAGAAGGAACTGTGATGAGTGCTGTAAATCTTTTCAGGGGAATACAATATAGGGATGCATTAAAGTGATAGTAATTCAATAATGGCAGCAATGCACAACCTACTACATGCACTACACCATAGACTTCTGAAAGCATATATTGAAGGGTATAATTTGTTCAAAAGAAACAGGAAGGGAGGGTGAGTAGCATTATATGTAAAGGATGTATACACATGTGAGGAAATCTATGAATCTGAATGGGGAATGTCAGTTGAGAGCATTTGGATAAAAGAAAAAGAGAGAGAAATAGTAGCAATATCATTGTGGGAGTCTGCCAAGCTAGGTAGAAGATGTGGATGATGCTTTTCTAGATCAGATTATCAAATTTTCAAAGTGGAGAGACATAGTAATAATGGGAAGATTCAAATCCCCTGATATCTGTTGGAAGTGAAGCCCTGCCAAGAATGAAAGGCCTCATAAATTCCTGACTTGCCTTGCTGACAGTTTCACCTTCCAGAAGGTGAGAGAAGAGACAAGGGGAATCGGCTATCCTAGACCTGATCCTCACCAACAGGAAGAACTGGTTGATGAGGTGAAAGTAGTGGGGGACCTTGGATGGAAGTCATCTTAGGATTCATGATACTGAGAGAAAGTTGCGCATAGTCAGACATGCACCATGAACTTTAGGAAAGCTGATTTCAACAAGCTTAAAGAAATGTTGGATGTCATCCCATGGTAAGAAATTCTCAAAGAAAAGGAAGTTCAAGAGAGTGGGAGTTTCTTAAAAGCAAGTTATTGAAGGCACAATGGCAAAATATTACAGCAAGCAAGAAAAATGAGAGACAACTAAAGAAACTGGGGTGGCTGCATAAAGAGCTTTCTGATGTTCAGATATAAAAGGGACATGCATAGGAAATGAGAGAAGGGGCAAATCACCAAGGACAAGTACAAATGGGTAGCCAAAGCTTGTAGGGAGATTGTCAGGAGGGCTAAAGCTCAAAATGAGCTTACACTTGCGAGGGATGTTAAAAATAAGGGGGTTGATTATGTTTGGAGCTAGAAGAACAAGGAAGTGGTAGGTCTGCTGCCAGAAGAAAATGGAGAAATATTAGTGGACAACAGAAAGAAGACAGCACTGCTCAGCTCTTACAGACAGCTCCTCAGACTTATCCCACAAGGGAAACTGTGCTTGACCAGGCAAAAATAGATCAAATGATGAAGGGAAAGAGTTGCAGCCCAAGACTGGTAAAGAGGTGGTATAGTAGTAGGCAATCACTCATGACTGAGTAAGATTGTCTTCCAGGATAAAATTACAAAAAGAAAATTATATAAAGAGGAAATTGTATAAAATTGTGTAGACTCTAGCGATGGGTCCATAAGTGACTGTGGAGGCCAATTCTAGATCCACACAGCTTCCCACAGTGAGGACACAGGTTACCAGATGGAAGATGGTCCTGTAAAGGATTCGTTTGACGTGCTTTTCGCTTAGCACGTTTCTCCCTTTCACCTTGCACTCGGGCTTCTTCAAAGTCCATAGAACCTTTGTGAAAGGCCAACCTCCAGTTAAAGCATTCATGGGCCACAGCTTCCCAGTTCTCAATGTTTATACTGCATTTTTTTTAGATTAGCCTTAAGAACATCTTTAAACCTCTTATACTGACCACCGATAGCCACTCTAAATAAATGAAATTGAGTCTTTAGGGTCCAGTGAATTGCATCCGAAGATACTAAACAAACTTAAAGATATATTCTCAGAGTCTGTGTCTGTAATTTTTTAAAAACCATGAAAACAGGTGAAGTGCCATGACACTGGATGTGGGAAAATCTTCAGAAAGGGGGAAAAAGTGGTTCCAGGTAACTACACACCAGTCAGGTTGATGCTGATATCTGGAAAAGTTCTAGAACAAATCATTAAGCAGTCAGGCTGTGAACATTTAGGGGAAAAAACACTGTGATCATGATCATGGCTGGTCATACCAGACTGACCTTATGTACTTTCTTGATAGAGATTCTAGGCTGGTAGATCAGAGGAAACCTGTGGACATTGTATATCTTGATTTCAGCAAGGCTATTAACAAAGCTTGCTCCATGATATTTTTGTTGGCAAGCTGGTAAAATGTGGGGTAGACAATGCTATTGTAAAGTGGATTTGTCGCTGGTTGATAGACTGTAACCAAAGAGCGTTTATTAATGACTGGGTTCAGACAACACGATAAGCCACACTCAAGGGTTGAGTGTGGGCTGTCGAACTATGGGTTGTTGCTGAAATGTGGGTTATCATGTTGTCTGAACCCAGTTGCGCTAACAAGCCATGGCTTGTTAACCATGAACAACGCATGAAGAGAACCCATGGTTTGTTGTTGGGTTGTGAACTGTGGGTTGTTCATCATGGTTTGTTATCTCAGCTGGATTCAGACAACACAATAACTCACATTTCAACAACAACCCACAGTCAGCCCTTGAGTGTGGGTCATTGTGTTGTCTGAACCCAGCCAATAACTCCTTGCCAACCTGGAGAAAAGTGATAAATGGGGTGCAGCCGGGTTCTGTCCTGGGCCAAGTGTGATTTAACATTCCTATACTGTAAATTACTTGAATGAAGGCGTAGAGGGAATGTACATCAAATTTGCAGATATCACCAAACTGAGTGGGGTAGCTAATATCTTAGGAGACAGAAACAGGATTCAAGCTGATCTTGACAGGATGGAGAATTAGGCCAAAACAAAATGAACTTCAACAGAGATCAATGTGAAGTTCTGCATTCCGGTAGGAAGAATCAGTTGCACAAATACAGGATGGCTGACACCTGGCTTGACAGCATTACATGTAAAAAATAAATAAATACGGGTTTTAGTAGATCATAAGCTAAACATAACTCAGTACTGCAATGTAGTGGCTTAAAAAGCTAGTGCAATTCTTAGTTGCATCACTAGAAATATTGTGTCTGAATCATGAGACATAATGGCACCTCCCTATATTGCTTTGGTCAGACCTCACCTGGAGTACCACAATTTAAGAAGGATATCAACAAACTTGAATATACCCAGAGAAGGGTGGCAAAGATGAGAAGCCTGGAGAGCAAGTCCTATGAGGAAAGGTTGTGTGTATATTAAGCCTGGAGAAGAGGTGATTAAGAGGTGATAGGATAGCCAACTTTAAATATCTGAAGAGCTGTCGCATAGATGATGGACAACCTGCCCAATTTAAATAATAAATAAATAAATAAATAAATAAATGTAAATCTTTAGAGCACCTGGTTCTCCTTTCTGTTCCTGAACCTGCTGTTGATCAGCTGTTCAGCGGACAGGAAGAGAAAGCAAGGCAAAGGGGTAGAGGGAAAAGGAAGAGAGAGGCTAAATGCCAAGAGTGGGGAGAAACAGTGAGGTAAAGAGGTGCAAGGGGAGAAAGAAGGGAGAGAAAGAAGGCGGCTAGGAACTGCAGGGAAGGGAGAGAAATATCAAGGAACAGGGTTGGGAGAGAGAAATAGTGAGGCAGAGGCTAGGAGCGGGGAGAGAGAGCGCAAAGGGGAAAGGTTTGTGTGCACAGAAGAAGATTGAGTGGGCCAGGAAACAACTCTTTCCATTTCCCCCTCCCTCCCAGCCTCTAGCCTCACTATTTATCTCCCACTCCCACCCCTTGACTAACCAAGTCCTCATGGCAGCCATTATGTGACTAGCCACATCCTCCATTGAAGCCATTTTGTGGTGGTGCCCACAGCAGTTTCTCAAATTCCAAAATGTGCCCATGGGTCCAGAAAGGTTGGGGACCCCTGCTCCAGAGGGTAGGACCTGAACCAATGAGTCCAAATTACAAGGAAAAGGAGTTTCATCTAAACATTAGGAAGAACATCCTGATGGTATGAGCTGTAAGGCAGTGGTATACACTGCTTTAGTGGGTACTGTTCTCTCCTTCATCAGAAGTTTTTAAGTAGAGGTTGGCTGGCCATCTATCAGGGATGCTGTAGTAGCAGACTTCCTGCATCTGCAGAGGGTTGCACTAGATCTTTGAGGTCCTTTCCACTTTATGACTCTATGATTCTAGCTCCCTTTCTTTCGTCCCAAGAGAGCAGGCTAAGTTAATGGCTGATTTTATTCAGCTCCCCTGTGCTAGACCTAATCTGGTACATAACTGCATGCTAAAAAAATAAAAATAAAAATCTAGTTAGGTCATATTTAATATACTGTCTCTCAACAAGTCACATCACTGAGAATTCTTATTTAAAGACTTTACACAGACTTACGCTGGCTATTTCCCAGTTATCAGTTTTTTATACTGTACACATTATATTTTCTGATATAAAACTAAGAATCATTGGGCTGTTTTTGGTTTTAATCCCAGTTTGCAGTAAATGTAAAAGCTTCAGACAAAATGCTAGCCTAGTTCTTGTATAAAGCAAAAGTAACAGAGACCTCTTCTTTGCAGACAAATTCTAGAACTTCTTAATTATATACAGACTTATTATCTACATCCCCAGTGTTATAAAGTACCAGAACTTCATTAGAAAAATTAAGCTGGAAAAATGAAGGCACCACTTTGTAAATTTCCACTGGAAATTAGCTAGAAGAGGCAGAGGAATACTGGATCAAAAGAGGGTAATCATGCTTAACTGTGCCCTAGAGCACCCGCATGTATAATACGATTTGCACAGTAACTACCTCTCCTATTACTGCTTGTTTGGAGTATTCTGTGTTAATGGGGTTAGCTAATTTAGTATTTTAACTTTAAAAGGCTCTGCTGATTAATAAATGTTGCACACTGTGCTAGTAATTAAAATAAATGGAAGAGTTACAAACAGAAGTTGAATTGTTAAGAAAACATTATCTGAAAATATATGATAATCCCTGTTTATCATAATACAATAATAGTCCAGAAAATATGCAAATTGCTAAAGTTGCAAAACATCTGAAAAACTAGACATAACTTGAAAAAAGTTTTAGATGTGTTAGATTTGTAGACATAACCTCCACTGCCCATTTTCACAACAAATGCCCATTGCTCTTCAAACTCATAAATACACAATCCAAAGCTCAAGCAGCCTGATTTGAGTGAGAGCAGTGCATAAATCTGGAAGCATCCCCTGCTGCATTGGGGACTTGGACCTGGTTCAGATGATCATCGTAAACTAAACAAGCCATGGTAGCTTCTTTAAGCTGCAGTGCATACCAGGCACTATTTGCATAATCACCCACCCAGCCGTGGCTTGTCATGTTGTGTGAACCTGGGCGACATGGCTTGCCGGAGGAGGAAACAACCCTCAATAACCCAACAACAGCCCATGGGTTATTTGAGGGTTGTTTCCCCTTCAAACAAGCCATGACGCCCAGGTTTGGATGGCATGACAAGCCACGGCCGGGCAGATGATTATGCAAATTGTGTCCCTCATGCTCCAGCAGCTTAAATTAGCCACCGTGGCTTGTTTAGCTGATGATGACCATGCAAACCAGCCCAATGTGGGCAAAGGAGTTCTGGATAAATGCTTTCCAGGACTGAATATACATAGGAGCTATATGCATAGTGCTTTGATACCACTGATCACCTGTTTTGAAAGGCTGGTGGACCATGGATCAAATTCAAGATCTCACATTCAGCCTCTCCTTTTCTCTCCCAAGTAAGCCCCATTGGTGGATTTAGTTTCCCTAGTCCTTGAAACAGGAGATCAGTCCCGTCAAAACTCACAAGGTCAATAATCCTTTGAGCTGCTGGCAGGCCAGCCCTACTATTTGGGAGAGTGGGGCAGCTGATTTTGGGTGCCATGAAAGGGAAGCAATTTGTTAGTTATTCAGTTTATTATTGTTGTATTTTTACTGTCAAATAAGGAGATAGGTGTTTGTGGAATTTCCTGCCTCAGTTACCAAAATGCTTTCCTTGGGTACTATGCACTTTGATGTTGAGGAAGTGCTATTTGCTGTTCAGTCTCAGGTATGCTCAGATACACACATGCATATCTCTGGATCTTTTGCCACTGCAAAACTGTATGGAGATTAAAAACAGAATTCCTCTTTTACTATATAGCCATAAAAGTGGGAATTATACAAAGCTACATTCTGAGTCTGGTATTTTGTCAGCCTAGCTCTGTTTAAAATCACGAACGTATTTATTTATTTATTTTACTGTATTATTTATTTTATTTATTATTCAAAGTTATATACCACTTTCCACAAAGGTATCAAAGTGGTGAACATGAAATAAAATGGCATAAAAACGACCATAAATGTGACAATAAAAACAACACAATACAAATTAATCAGCAATAAAACCTGCAAACCGCAAATTAATCAGCAATAAAACCGAGAGCCAGCGTGGCATAGTGGTTAGAGTGTTGGACTGGGACTCGGGAGATCCGGGTTCTAGTCCCCACTTGGCCACGAAGCTCCCTGGGTGACTTTGGGCCAGTCACGGTCTCTCAGCCTAACCTACCTCACAGGGTTGTTGTGAGGATAAAATGGAGAGGAGGATTATGTAAGCCACCTTGGGTTCCTTGCAGGAAAAAAGGCGGGGTATAAATGTAATAAATAAATAAATTTAAAAAAAACTCTATTGTGTACTACAAACCATAGGTGGCTGGGTTACACTTCAGGGAAAGCCTCTGTAAAGAGTGAGTTTTAAGAAGATGTCTGAATGTCAGAACTGCGGGGGCCTGTTTAATGTCAGTTGGTAGAGAGTTCCAGAGGGAAGGCGCTGCAACACTAAATGCCGGGTGGCCGGGTGACCGGCCAGATGGGCGATTAATAAATATAAGAAATAAATAAATGCTCTACTGCAAGTGTTCCTGAAGCGAACCTCAGGAACACGTGGCACCCTCAGAAGTGCTCCCTCTGATGATCACAGAGATTGGGCAGGGACATAAGGAGTGAGGCAGTCTCTAAGGTAACCTGGTCCCAAGCTATTTAGGGCTTTATATGTTAAAAACAACACTTTGAACTTGGCCCAGTAGCTTACTGGCAGCCAATGCAGTTCTTTTAGCAAAGGTGTAGCTTGCTGTCAGAAGGAGGCCCCAGTTAGCAGCTTCATCGCTGCATTCTGCACCAGCTGCACCTTCCGGACCAAGCCCAAAGGTAGCCCCATACAGGGCACATTACAATAATTCAGTCTTGATGTTACCAATGCCTGTACCACTGTGGCTAAGCTATCACAGTCCAGGAACAGCTGTAGCTGGTGTACCAGCTGAAGCTGGTAAAAGGCACTCCTAGCCACTGAAACCACTTGAGCCTTGTGACAAAGATGAATCAGGAATACCTCCAAACAACACATCTGTTCCTATAACCCATCCCAAACAGGCAATTGACCTATTTCCCAGACCTGTGACCCACCTACACACAGTGCCTCCATCTTGCCAGGATTCAAGCTTAATTGTCCACATGACTGTAAACTCTTTGTCCACATCATCAGGCTACATTAACTGAAATTGATTCCACAAAACGTGGCTAGATGGAGCATTGGACACCCCACTTGTATCTGCCATAACAGTAGCATCTACATTGCTTGGGAGCCAGATTACTTTATCCACAAAGTGAGATGAAAAAACATCACAGCAGGCCTCTGGGGGCTCTAAAGGAACTGCGTCTAGGGTTACCAACCTCTGTGGCTACTCAAGGATGCGATGGAAGATGCAAAATAAGAGCCAGTGTGGCGTAGTGGTGAGAGTGTTGGACAGGGACTCAGGAGATCTGGGTTCTAGTTCCCGCTCGACCATGAAACTCACTGGGTGACTTTGGGCCAGTCACTGACTCTCAGCCTAACCTACCTGACAGGGTTGTTGTGAGGATAAAATGGAGAGGAGGAGGAGGACTATGTAAGCCGCCTTGGGTTCCTTGCAGGAAAAAAGGCAGGGTATAAATATAATAATAAATAAATAAAAGCCTTTTTTGCAGCCTGCACCGGAAGACGTCCCCCACCTGCACTCTAATTGTCATCCAGACTGCTACATTCCCTGTAATTCCACAGAATACTATGGGGCAAAATGGGTTCTACAATGCTGGGGAGGACCCTCAGGAGCGATTGTGCCAATGGCCCTTTGTATCTCACCATTCCACAAAGAAGGGCCTCAACAGAATCGCCAACTCTATCCGCTGAAAAATCCCCCAGACCATTCAGGAAGCCCTCAGGTTCCATTAGTCTCCGACTGCTGTTGTGAGTTCAAACTTCATCACGAAGTGGTCTGACCATGACAATGGGGTTCACTCTTATCCCCCCTACTACCAGACCACCAATCATATCACCTGGAGCAAAGACTAAATCGAATGTGTGTCCTGCTCTGTGTGTTGGGTCGATAACAACTTGAGACAGCCCCATGGTTGTCATGGAGCCCATGAAATCCTGAGCTGGACCAGAGGCAGCCTTGGTGTGGACATTGAAGTCACCAAGAACCAATGTTGTTGGTTCGTCCAACACCAGACTTGAGATCCCCCTGGCCAGCTTGGTCAGGGAGGCCACTGGGCAGCTGGGTGGGCAGTACACCAGCAGTATCCCCAGTCTGTTTCTCTGATCCAATACCAGATGCAGGCCCTCCAGTCCAGTTCCTGGGCAAAATTATTTCCTGATGATGGAGATGGACATTTGATGAATCACAGCAACCCCACCTACCCCCTGGTCTGCCATGATGCTGTACTAAATACCCAGGTGGACACAGCTGTATGCCACGTCAGTTCCCCCATCCACAATTAAATCATGGGTGAGCATGGTCTTGTTCCAAATCGTCCTGGCATTTAGTAACAGCATCACCAGACCAGAGGGTTGGCTCACCAGCAGCAGCCCACTGGACCACAGCAGGTCTGTAATTTGTAGCTCTGAGGTCCTAGATGTTGCTAAGGAGTATACAGCTGTTTGTTAATTCTCCTCACACTGCCTTGCTTACAAATTAACCACTGCCCTCCCACAATAAACCTTACCACTGGACTGTCCCTTAGGACAGCGTCCTTTTCATGTATGCATGTTTATTTCAGTCTAGCAAATGAAGCTTGCATTCTGCAAACACACACACACGCACACACATTCCTCACTGCTACTAGAAATTCCCCCATCCCCTCAATGCTGGTTCAAGTGTGTGAAAGGGCAATGAAACTCTCTCAGTTCAACATGTTATCCCATATGTGGGTTTGCCTGATCTCTCTTGAGTTGCTGCCTTCTCTTATGAAATATCTTCACATCCAGAGTTTTGCCTGATGGAAAAATTCCATCTTTCAGACTTTTTGAATACTCAAGATGTCTTGGGCTACAAGTTTCAAATTTCTGGGTGTTGCAAAATTACCTTAATTATTGCTGAGATGCAGCTAGAATGCACATGATATTATTGCACAAGCTGCTTCTGGTGGTGGTGAAGGTACAGCATGCTGTTGAAAGCTACTAGGTGCTTGGACTGAATTTGTTGGAGGGGTTGGTGGCAGTGGAGTTCTCTCTTGGAGTGTCTGATTTGCTTGACCAGGATCAGTGTTGCTCTTGCCTTCTGATGCAGCTAACTTAACTGCTTAAGTGGGATTATTACAAAATAATAGCCCAGTCCACAAATCAATCAAAATGAAATGGACTTAGATATGAACTGATTTAGTCCCCATTTACCTCAACTGAGCTAAACAGGCTTAAATCCAAGTATTTCAGTTTTCCTGGATCGGGACTTAAGACACTGAGGGTGCAATCTTATGGCTGCTAGACAAGAGTCTAGATGGCCATAGGAGGGGTCAGAGTCCCAGCTCCGACCTCGTAAATGCAAGACCAACCTTGGAGCCGGAGGTTTGTGGGTGGAGAGGGGGTAGGGAGGGGAGGAGACGGCCAAAATTGGCCATCTAAGTCTTTTGCAGGGTGGGAGGAGTGCAGAGGTGACCTTTGCCTCCACGCTTTTCCATCCTTGATAGGATGCCTGTAATCCTCTGAGTTCGGAGGGTTACTTACGGGCAGCCACATTTGGATCACACTGCTCGAGTCTTGTCTAAGAAATACTACATTTAAACATACCCGCACATATTTTTTTTACTTTTCGGAATCCACAGCTTCTTTGTTTCTATCAATGACAGCAAAAGAAATAAAAAGAAGCATAGTAAATGAAAGCCAAAAGGAAAACTAGGAACTTACATGTCGTCATGTATACGGTTTCTCCATTCTTCCTGTTTTACTTTTTCTCTGGCAAGCTGTAGTGAAATGTTTGATGCTGCTCCCTGCAAAGTTGGTTCCAAAGGCTTGAAGCGCTGCTTGCAGTACTTCACCAGTATCACGAAAGGGGCCCTGACAGGAACAGGAGAAGGTACATGTTTCACACTGGGATTGTTCATCTTTGTTTTCTTTGTGATTTGAAGCCTATCTTTGATGTAGAGAAGCAGTAGTTTTAAAAATTACTACCATCTCTAGAGTTCAGCATTAAAACTAAAACTAATGAATTACTAAAAAGCAAAAGCACTTTGTACGGATAATTTCCAAAGTGATAGCCATGTTAATCTATTGCAGCAAAGACAACATAGATAGAATCTTGTGGCACCATAAAGCTTAAATGTAATATTGTTTTTAGTCAAGAAGAAGAGTTCTACACTAGCCTCCACCCTAACATGCTAGTGTTCTTGTCTAACAGCACAATCCTATCCATGTCTACTCAGAAGTACATCCCATTGAGTTCAGGGACTTATTCCCAGGTAAGTGAGTATAGGATTGCAGCCTAAATCATTTCATTCTGGTGGTGGAAGGTGGGGTGGGATTTCACTATATGAGCCAGTCCAGACACAGGCTTATCCCCTAATGTGCTATTTATGAAATGTAGATCAGAGATATCTGGCAAAAGACAACACTATCCAGCACTGTAAAAATTACTTATATCACCTCTTGCCTTTAGGTAGTAATCAGTACAAATTCATTGGGAGTATCATTAGCACCATAACTCAAACTCAATGCAATTTACAGGCAGCTCTGACTTTTGCTGAGTCGCTAATTACAGTTTATTTTCCTTTTTACCATTGTTGTTCTAGTACAGAAGTAGGGAAACAATCTAAAAAAAAATTAAAAAGGAGGTGGGGGCAAAAATCCTAATCATGCCTCTTATTCTGAAGGATTTCTTTCTTTAAATAGGTTATCACTAACAAGTCACAGCTGGAGTTACTGCAAGAACTGAGTGAAGACTGCAGGGCTAATAAAAAGAAATGATTCACGCCTCATTTATGTTCACTTATGTTTTACATTAATAGAAACCAATAATAGGAACCAGTTACCATAAAAGTCATAGACCGTAAATAACACAAATGGCAAATAAGTATCATCTAGTACTTTTCACAGCTGGACAGGAGGATTGCTATATTTGAAAGTTGTTAATGGATTTTTATTGGAACTTTACTTTTTAAAGGCATAGCACTCCAATTTTCTGGCCTCTACAAAAGAAGGCATGCAAATAATCATAACAGTTACTCATTGAGAAAGATTTCCCCCTGCCCTTAATCCACTTCTAGAATGATTATGCCAAGAATAAATTTATTTTACTGGGAGCACTACAGTAAAGGAGTGAAAAAGAAGTAAAAAAGTTTATTAGGTTTCACAGGAATAATGAGTGCAACCAAATAATTGACTCAAAATAATACACATTATTTACTCATGTTATCTAGGAAATTTACAATTAAGAACATAAAATGAGGGAAAGAATTAACCATGACTGTATCTAGGTGATTGTGATCTTCAAAGCACAGAATGGGTGACACATGTGTACACTGAAAAATTCAAGCCTTATGTTGCTTTCCATTTCAAAAAAATCTTTTCATACTGGTCATGTTGCATCTCTGCTATGTGTTGGTGTTATGGGCACAATCCAATATAGAGAAGATCGCACTTTACTGCAGATCCCAAGGGCTATTTAACTGTATGCTGGATTGTACTCTGTCAGCACAATCTGCTCTCTGTCAGCACCTAAGGAGTGGTCCCTTCTATTGGAATGAATGGAGAAGCTCATGCTCACAGGAGCTCTGGATGCACGTTGGTGCATACTTTGGGATTTCACTATAAAGCAATTTTCTTTACTACTCTATACATTCATATGGGAAATGTGCACAGCAAGTAGGGGTAATAGGAATCAGGAGAGGGTATGTATGTGAGTGTTGAACATGACTTGAGTCCCACCAGTCACAAAATAATGACAGATGGACATGGAGTTTGGCATAATCAACTGGCAATTGCTGATATCATTTTATATTGATACCTAATCCCTCTTTGAACATTGCAAATTTTTTTGGCCACAGCTATTTCCTTGTAGCAGGGAGTTCCATAATTCAGCTTTCCTCAAGTTAAGTACAGACATTGGCTCTGGAGGTATCATTACTCAGCCTCCCCATTCCAAGAAGAATTTTCTGATCCAGAGGCTCTAAGTCTGGGTTTCCAACATGATGCCCATGGACATCTCTCTTGGCACCCACCATGGCTGGGGCATGCTGGGAGTTATAGGCCAAAAACATCTGGGGACCCAAGGTTGGAGAACACTGGTTTAGACAAACCACGGATCTTCTGTCCATGGCTTGATTAGCATTACATGTGAACTAGGAACTCTGGCTTGTCTCTCCCCTGAGAAGACAGAGAAATAACCAACGGGTTGTTCTTCACTTTTCTTGCCCCAGCACACTGCCTTGTTCACAATAACTCAGAATTTTAAAAAAATATCCAACTTGTACAAACTCTTGCAGAACACACCAGTGTAATATCCCAGATGTTTGCTGCACCAGTGCAACACCACAACTCAAAATGTTGCATTGATGCAAGTGCCTTAGCTTTGATCCTATCCACATTTTCTCTTTCATAACAGACCATAAGAGGAAAAAGAAAAAATCAATAAAGCAATTCCCTTGCTCTTATTAATGACCTTTAATGAAGGGACAACTAATTTCACTATCATCTTTGCTTCCATCAGTCTGTCTGTAATTCTCATTAATTCAGCAACAATACATAGATCTGACAGAACTTATATCAGCAGAATGGACACTTTTATAAACACTATCTTAAAAAGGCAACCCTTTCTTATACGTATAATGCTAAATGCCATTTCCCTTAAGCAAGAACCAATAGATAGCTAAATGTTTATTCTCTCAAAACTGGATACAAATACAACTCTTATTTAACTCTCTCCTTGAGCAGAGTTTTGGTATCTTAACACTCACATGAGGCCTAATGTGTAAAGTACAGTTTAATGTCAAATACTACTGTCACCAAGTACTAAGCCACAAGGATGGCTAGTAATTATAAATCCCTCATTGTCACAACACCAGACCACTTTCAGAACCGTGCATTCTGTTGGATTTTCATTTCCAGCTGTTTCATCAGCTCAGACCAATGTCCTTTCCCAGACATATACCTCTAAATTGTGTTGTCCAGGGATTTAGCCGTGTGACTCCCATTAACATCAATAAGAGTCGCGCAGTTAAATCCACGCACCGTACTTTGAAAATTTACTCCACAGTGTACATCCCAGGGCACTGAAAGGATTAAAGTATTATATAGCAAATTCCCTCTTCAAGGCACAAGGAAATAAACAGAAATCTTCTGCTTTGTTCTAAAAGGCTTTCTTGTGCAAGTTTCTTTGTCAGTCTAAACTAAAAAAAACCCTACAAAACAGTCAAGAGAAACTTATCTGATCAACACGTTGTATAACGAACTGTACTTTTACAAATGGGAGATGGCATCAGGATACTCCATCTACTCTAAGGAATAGCTTAATTGATTTTAACTGACCACCAAGCATTATAACCAGATTTTAATGAGTATAAATTTGCAGCCTGAAGTAGTATTATAAATATTGGCATTTTCTTTTCTGATTTTAAAATATTCACAGGATCCCTACACAATGTAGGCCTGACAAAGATATACTCCTCAGGAATGTATGTTCCCTGTTGACTCTTCCATACCTGCCAAATTTATCTTTTAGTACATGCAAATTATTGGTACCATTCAGATGAATGACATGCTGATGAAGTCCTTAGTGAGCATTGTGCAAGTGAAACCCAGGTAAATAAGTAATGTTCATTTGTCATCACTTTGTTATATTGTTTCTGAGGTTGAAAATTAGTCTGGAGAGAAAAACAATATAAAACATTTATGGGACCACTTTCTTTCTAATTATTGGACACAACTCAAAGCTTGCGGTCTCTAACAATGCAATGCTATTGTCTTCAATGCAATGCTATTGGAGGGCAAATTGTCCAATGCAATGCTATTGGAGGGCAAATGTTGTTCCCATCTTCAAAAAGGGCAAGAAGGAGGAACCTGGGAACTATAGGCCAGTCAGTCTGACATCAATCCCCGGGAAGATTTTTGAGCAGATTATAAAGAAGTCAGTCTGCAAGCACCTTGAAAACAATGCAGTGATTACTAGAAGCCAGCATGGATTTGTCAAGAACAAATCCTGTCAGACTAATCTGATCTCATTTTTTGATCGGGTAACCTCCCTTGTGGACTGTGGGAATGCTGTGGACATTATATACCTGGACTTCAGCAAAGCTTTCGACAAAGTGCCTCATGATATCCTGATTAGTAAGCTAGCTAAGAGTGGGCTAGATGGAACAACTATCAGGTGGATCCACAATTGGCTACAGAATCGGACTCAAAGAGTGCTTATCAATGGTTCCTTCTCAAACTGGGGAGAGGTAACGAATGGGGTACCACAGGGCTCGGTCCTGGGCCCAGTGCTCTTCAACATTTTTATTAATGACCTGGATGAGGAGGTACAGGGAATGCTTATCAAATTTGCAGATGACACAAAGTTGGGTGGAACAGCTAATACTCTGGAAGACAGAAACAAAATTCAAAGTGACCTCGATAGGCTGGAGCGCTGGGCCGAAAACAACAGAATGAAATTTAACAGGGATAAATGCCAAGTGCTGCACCTAGGGAGAGGAAACCAAATGCAGAGTTACAGAATGGGGGACACTTGGCTCAACAATACTACAAGTGAGAAGGATCTTGGAATTGTGGTAGATCACAAACTGAATATGAGCTAGCAATGCGACGTGGCTGCAAAGAAGGCAAATGCTATTTTGGGCTGTATTAATAGAAGTATAGCTTCCAAATCGCGGGAAGTGATAATTCCCCTTTACTCGGCACTGGTTAGGCCTCATCTTGAGTACTGCGTCCAGTTCTGGGCACCTCACTTTAACAAGGACATAGACAAACTGGAGAGGGTTCAGAGGAGGGCAACAAGGATGATAAAGGGACTGGAAACAAGGCCCTATGAGGAGAGACTGAAAGAACTGGGCATGTTTAGCCTTCAGAAGAGGAGACTGAGGGGAGATATGATCGCACTCTTCCAGTATTTGAAGGGATGTCACACAGAGGAGGGCAAAGATCTCTTCTCGTTCATCCCAGTTTGCAGGACACGGAATAATGGGCTCAAGTTACAGGAACCTAGATTCCACCTAAGCATCAGATAAAATTTCCTGACTGTCAGAGCAATAAGACAATGGAATCAACTACCTAGGGAGGTGGTGGGCTCTCCCAGTCTGGAGGCATTCAAGGTGCGGCTGGACAGACATCTGTCAGAGATGCTTTGACCTGGATTCCTGCATTGAGCAGGGGGTTGGACTCGATGGCCTTGTAGGCCCCTTCCAACTCTACTTTTCTATGATTCTATGATTCTCAGACAAGTAAGTCCTATTGCATTCAGTGGGACTTCCAAGTAAGTGGAGTATAGGATTGCAGCTTAAAGCACACACAAAGCTCATGCCATGCAGGGACTGTCCCCACTCTTCTTTATTCTATGGACAGCCTACTTTGGAAGATGTGCTCACAGAGCTCTACATGAGCAGGGACAACCTCATTCTTTGCAATGTTTGGGAAAGTTCTGTGGGCTTAAGCACCTGGAGCTTTCTCCAGTACTGAAATGAAAGTGGGAGTTTCATGTGAACACAGGTGCCATGCATGCACTAGAATCTCATTGAGAGAAACTGTTCTCCACAGTTTCATGTTCCAGCTGTGGTCCTTGCCCATGGCACTCCTATGAAAGGCTAGTTGCTATATTTTATTGACTGCTAAACATAGTTGTTACATTTTTATTAAGACTGATTAAACCAGATCTATGCTTTTAAGTGTCCCTGAATAACATAGCAATTACACGTTGAAAGCTATTGTACACAGGGTCTGGCTCATATCTGAAACTGTATGTGCCTTTTAGAATATATTCATTGTTTCTCATAAATATGAAAGCAAAAATCTTTCAATCATTTCATGAATGTTTGTCCTAGAATAAATGATTAAGAGCACTAAAGTTAACAGGCTGAAGCTAGAGATGTAACACTCTGCAGTTGCTGCCATTGCTGGAAATAGTTGCCTAAGAGTCACCGATACACATTACCTGAGGTTTCTGTCTTCCAATAGGAGGAAGTGGTGGTGGTGACACTGTTTGGAAACCAACGGAATCTGTATAAGTTTGCCATTCGAGATCCGTAGTGTCCTGGATTTGTTTCTTTTTGTGGCTCAAAGGCTTAACTTTCCTTAACTGCAATTCCATTGGATGAGGTGACTTTCTGTAGGGTGAGTTGTATACACCTGCAATCTAAAAACATGATGTATGTATTGTTTCAAAATCTCTGTACTTTAAGATGGTAGATCCAATCAATAACAGTTATTATATGAAAAAAATTAAAGAGTTCACTGAAACAACTGAAAAAGACAAAAGTATAACACATCACACATATCACTTCAATTTCACATCCATCAGGATTTCTTTTTTGAACCGAAATGGTTTACCGTAGTGGTTTTCAAATTTCTTTCTGCAGGAAACCCTTTCTGTACTGCCATGGAACCCTTGTGTACCATATTATTTATTTATTTATTTAACTTCTATACCACCCAGTAGCCCAGGGCTCTCCAACCTTGGGTCCCCAGATGTTGCTGGACTACAGCTCCCAGAATCCCTTGCATTAGCCATGCTGGCTGGGTATGTTGGGAGATGTAGGCCAGCAACATCTGGGAACCCAAGACTGGAGAGCCCTGCAATAGCCAAAGCTCTCTGGGTAGTTTACAACAGTTCCTAAACAGGACCATGATATGATAAAAACAACCATAAAAATTTTCTATGATACAGAATTTAAAAGTTTAAATTTTAAAAAGCCATTTAGCAGCTAAAATGGTATTTAATACAGACTAGACCTGTTAAAAACACCAGACATGGGATACTATCATCAAGCCATTAAATAACCTTAAATATTTTTAAATGCATCAGCGCAGAGGGCTGTCTTAACCTAGAGCTGAAAGGATGACAAAGTTGGCGCCAGCTGGGCCTCAGTGGGGAGATCATTCCACAGTTGGAGAGTCACCACTGAGAATGACTTCCCCCTTGTTGCTGCCCTCCAAGCCTTCCTTGGAGGTGGCACTCAGAGGAAGGCCTCAGATGGTGATCATAGTGTACGGGTAGATTGCGGTTGGGAGAGGTGTTCTATCAAGTATTGCAGTCCCAAGCCGTGTATAGAATTCTGAAACAAATTGCAGGGTGCACAGGGGGCTTTCTTGGCTTGTATCATCTGAAAGTGCACCCTGGAACACATCCAGAGCATATATAGGAAGACAGGAGGCTGTCTCATACTAGGTCAGGCTAGTTGTCCATCTAGCCCAATATTGTCTATTCTGAATAGCAGAGGCTCTCCAGGGTCTCAGGCAGAGGTCTTTCCCATACCAGCTACCCAATACTTTTTAACTGGAGATGACAGGGACCAGAAAACGTCTGCATGCAAAGCAGGTGCTCTACCAGAGTCACATCTTTCCTCTGACATCAGATCCTCAGCTGCATGCTGAAGAAGAACATTGGTAGTGCTGGATAAGCATTTCTCCAGTAAAGCTCGTCTGCATTGCTGGCTTCCTCACTGAGGAACCACTGATAAACATTCAACAAACTCAAGGATGGTTCCCTGAAATACAGTTTGAAAAGCACTAGTTATAGGGTCTCTGTAGAACTTATGTTGACTCCATCCACTGTTAAGAGAGTTGGGAGGGCTTTTTGCACAAGACAGCAAGACTCTTCATTAACATTTGTCCCCTACCTCAAAGGAAGTCCTTGATTCAATATTCTGCTGCCCCAAACAGATGATCAGCTTGGTCAAAGCTGACAGTACAAATTCATCAAAACAGTACTGCATGCCTTATTTCTAATTTATTGTCAGGAACTACCAATACACCTTAAAATTTAAGTCCAGGGTGAAAAACCTCTGGCCTAGGGGACAAATCTGGCCCTCCTGGATTCCCCAGATAGCTACATCCCCTTCCCATGGCCCTGCCCCCTTTCCCCTGACCACTGATTGTTTGGTGGTTTCCGGCTTTGTGCAGTTTCCCCTCACCCTTCTAAAAGGTTGAAAGAAATGCCTCTCCTAAGGCTTAGTGGCTGGCAGTAAGAAGTTTATGCTGCAATATGCTGGTATTTTTGGCCTTGTGCCTTTGGCCCTGCCCACTATTGGAATGTGGATCCCAAGAGCGTCTCCAAAATGGAATTAACCCTTTGGGCTGAAAGAGTTTCAACACCCCTGATTTAAGGCTTAAATGCTACATGCACTCCCAGGAACTGTATTCACTGCACCTCTTTTGCGAATGTAGTTTGCAATATAGCGGGGGGATGCTGCTGCCATGTGGTTCTTGATACGGCACTACATGTGCACAAAGTAACCTACTTCTGTACACACATTGCCATACTGGTTTGGGGGTAACTGCGGATTGTGTAAATCATCAAATCAGCACTCAGGAAAACAAAGAAGAAAACAAGTTGTTTTAAAAGCATGATAGCCATTTTAGAGTAATCATCATAGACTATTGAAGCAACATTTGTGGACATAATATAATTTAGATTTGGCCTACAATATCTTCCTAATTGCTAAGAATTCTTGAATAAGAGAAATGAAGAAAGGCAGAGGGCAACAGAAGAAGCCAATGTGGCATCACAATAAACTCAAAGATGACCTGAAAACAAAAAAGAACACGTATAGGAAGTGGAAGGAAGGACAGGCTACAAAGGAAGAGTACAGGCAGGTAGCACAGAACTGCAGGAATAGTGTCAGGAAGGCTAAAACTGAGAATGAGCTAAGATTAGCGAGGGATGCTAAAAACAACAAGAAAGCTTTCTTCAGATACATGCATAGTAAAGGACAGAGGAAAGAAATGGTGGTTCAACTATGCAATGAGCATGGCAAATTGATAACAGAAGACAAAGAAAAGGCAGAAGTGTTCAATTCCTACTTCGGCTCGGTCTTCTCCCAAAAGAGGGTCTATGACCCCCCTGGCAAACCTGAAGTGCAGACTGAAGGGGCAGGATTGCAGCTTGAGATTGATAGGCAAATGGTCAAGGAGCACCTGATTACTCTGAACGAGTTTAAATCTCCAGGGCCTGACGAGCTGCATCCTAGAGTAATAAAGGAACTGGCAGAAGAACTCTCAGAACCAATGTCTATTATCTTTGAGAAATCATGGAGGACAAGTGAAGTGCCAGATGAATGGAGGAGGGCAAATGTTGTTCCCATCTTCAAAAAGGGCAAGGAGGAGGAACCTGGGAACTATAGGCCAGTCAGTCTGACATCAATCCCTGGGAAAATTTTGAAGCAGATTATTAAAAAGTCAGTTTGCAAGCACCTTGAAAACAATGCAGTGATTACTAGAAGCCAGCATGGATTTGTCAAGAACAAATCCTGCCAGACTAACCTGATCTCATTTTTTGATCGGGTAACCTCCTTTGTGGACTGTGGGAATGCTGTGGACATTATATATCTGGACTTCAGCAAAGCTTTCGACAAAGTGCCTCATGATATCCTGATTAGCAAGCTAGCTAAAAGTGGGCTAGATGGAACAACTATCAGGTGGATCCACAATTGGCTACAGAATCGGACTCAAAGAGTGCTTATCAATGGTTCCTTCTCAAACTGGGGAGAGGTAACGAGCGGGGTACCACAGGGCTCAGTCCTGGGCCCAGTGCTCTTCAATATTTTTATTAATGACTTGGATGAGGAGGTGCAGGGAATGCTTATCAAATTTGCAGATGACACAAAGTTGGGTGGAACAGCTAATACTCTGGAAGACAAACAAAATTCAAAGCGACCTCGATAGGCTGGAGCGATGGGCCGAAAACAACAGAATGAAATTTAATAGGGATAAATGCCAAGTGCTGCACCTAGGGAAAGGAAACCAAATGCACAGTTACAGAATGGGGGACACTTGGCTCAACAATACTACAAGTGAGAAGGATATTGGAATTGTGGTGGGCCACAAACTGAATATGAGCCAGCAATGCGATGTGGCTGCAAAGAAGGCAAATGCTATTTTGGGCTGCATTAATAGTATAGCTTCCAAATCATGTGATGTGATAATTCCCCTTTACTCAGCACTGGTTAGGCCCCATCTTGAGTACTGCATCCAGTTCTGGGCACCACACTTTCAGAAGGACGTAGACAAACTGGAGAGGGTTCAGAGGAGGGCAACAAGGATGATAAAGGGACTGGAAACAAGGCCCTATGAGGAGAGACTGAAGGAACTGGGCATGTTTAGCCTTCAGAAGAGGAGACTGAGGGGAGATATGATCGCACTCTTCCAGTACTTGAAGGGATGTCACACAGAGGAGGGCCAGGATCTCTTCTCGATCATCCCAGTTTGCAGGACACGGAATAATGGGCTCAAGTTACGGGAACCTAGATTCCACCTAAACATCAGGAAAAATTTCCTGACTGTGAGAGCAATAAGACAATGGAATCAACTACCTAGGGAGGTGGTGGACTGTCTGGAGGCATTCAAGGTGCAGCTGGACAGCCATCTGTCAGGGATGCTTTGACCTGGATTCCTGCATTGAGCAGGGGGTTGGACTCAATGGCCTTGTAGGCCCCTTCCAACTCTACTTTTCTATGATTCTATGTTTCTATGATTCATTAGAACTGAGTTGAAGCAGAAGCAGAGGAAAGAGTAAATGTTTATATTGTTGCATCTGCTGCTGATTTTTGGCTCCTAGGAGAAACTTAGAAACAGAGTTCAGCTTCTCATAATGTATTAACCTCTTGGGAATAAGACAATGAACTACTCCCCAATTAGATATAATGCACTTTTCATTAGTGTGTCCCACAAGATTCCAACTCTTAGTGTCAAAACGTTAAGTAAGCTTTTATCTATCTATATATATCGCTGTTAAAATGTATTGAAACCACTCCTATACACAGAGAAAAAAATCCGACTTGGAGATTGGCTACTTACTGTAAGGTAGGAACACAAGAATTCTTAAGCCTTCCTTCAAAGAGAAGGTGCTTCAACCCCTTGAGCATTTTGCCTTTTCTTGCAGCTTTTCAGATCTAAGATACCCTTTTTGAGATGGAGTGACCAGAACTCTCCACTGTATTCCAAAGGTTACTGCAGCATGGATTTATATATTAGTCATTACAATGCTGGCTGTTTTATTTTCACTCCGTTTCGCAAAAACCCATAGCAAGAAAATTGCCCTTTTCACCAGTGCCACAAACTGAATCGGTATTTCCATTGAGCTCTCCACAATGATACCAATGTCTCTTTCTTTGGTTAGTCTTTGCCAGTTCAGACCCCCTCAATGTATATTTGAAATGTGTCGGGGGGGGGGGATTGCCCCAAAGTTAATCACTTTACTTACTGGAGAAGTCCTTTTGGAGCTCTCTCTCTCTGCTTGGGTTTTCACCATCCAGAATAATTTGTATCATCCGCAGTCTTGGGTACCTCAGTGTTCAACCCTGACTCAGGCAATTTATGAATAATTTAATAGTGCTGGTGTCAATACAGATACTGCTTGCTTTCCTTCATTGTGAAAACTGTCCATTTATTCCTCTGCTGCTTGATCCTTAGCCATTTACAAAGGCCAGAACACATCTTCTAATCCTATGACTCCTAGGTTTACTCAGGAGAGCTTTGGTAAGGGCTTTGTCAAAACCCTTTTTGAAGTCTGAGTATAAATGTCTACTGGACCATTCGTATCTCTACATGCATACTGAGACTCTCAATAAACTGCAAAAGGTTTGTGAGACAGGATTTTCCTTTGCAAAAACCATGTTGATTCTTTTGCAACAAGGCTTGTTCTTCTATATCTAATAATTATATTTATAATTCTATCTGTTCTTTATTTATGTATGTCAGTTTCCAAGTTCTACTCTGTCACCACTTGGATATCCTGAAACACACCATCATCCATACGGGATAAATTGTCCCAAACAGGATGCTTGCCAATTCCTATTCTCCACCTGTACAAAATTTACTATAGAATTCTTCACTACTCATCTTACTGTGTTCTTACTATTATGTCCACAAGAAATTAGGGCTGGGATTAAAAATAAATAACATTTTTTTAAAGCAAGAAGAATAGGGAGGAGACAAAAGTACAGTGAGATAACAGGTGCATTAGTGTCCTCTAAGTTGATCCATTACTTTAACTTGTATTTACTTTCACCTCCTATATATCTACAAGATATATTTGCCTGAAGTGGTAGCATGGTGCCCTGGGAACACTGATATAAATATAATGTCTTCAGGCATTATCCAGACAAAGTAAAACACTTTTGATTCACATTTATTCCAATGGGAGGGTTATGAATGTGCTTAAATCTCTCCCTCTGAAACTAATGGGACATAAAAGTGCTCGGCTATGGCTGGATCTTACCCTTGGTTTGTGCTGCAGTAGCATAGCAGTCAGCATGAACATCCTAAGCAATTATCTCCTAGAACTATATAGCTTTATCTGAACATGTATGGATTTCATATAATATGAACAGATCCCTGAGCTCTGCTATTTATAAGACTTCCCTTTGGTGCTTGCCTATGGTGGCAATGCATAATCAGTTTCTTCTCCATCCATTCATCTAAACCCCACCCCAGTCATCCATAGAAAGAAGATGTGGGAATAAACTGATTGGGGATTAGTTAGACTATCAACAACCCTAGAGCCATTTTCAATAACTTGTTCTTCCTTTTTTATCCCTCAATACACTCAATTACAAAATCTTCAGTGTTACTTTGATAGGGAAGAAAATACACATTTGAATTATTACCGTTATTTGATTATACATTTATTGAACACTGGGGTGGCTTTTTGAAAAAACAAAAGAAGCTTTTCAGCTTTCTTTCTAAATAGTATTGTAGCCCCCTCCCCCATCTCCCCTCCCCCATCACATCTAGTCTATGGAGAGTGTGTGACACTTTCCCCCCCTTCTGTATTCATGTTCTTCACAAGCTCTCTCACAAGGGCCTCTGTCAAAGCTGGCTTTCTGGGACTTCATTTTCAGGAACAATTTTCTGAAGTGACAAACGCTATAGGGAAATCTGTGCTAACCGTTAAAAAACCTACAACTGAGTTATTTGCAGTACTGTCATGCTAACTTCCAACTCAATAAGACCAAAGAAACCTCTGGGGGAGCCTCTGCTAATAGCTTCTTACTGACCTCCTTGCAGCACGCCCTTCTGCTGAAGAGTGGCCCAGTGGTGAATATGGCAAATGAGGTGTGAAAGCTCTGTGTATGTTTCTTCTAAGGCTATGGTTTTGACTCACCGCAAAAAGAAAAACTGAGCTACACAAACTCTCTCTACTCTTTTGCCCTAGAATTCCCTCCCTATTAGGCCTTCCACCAGGGAAACCCATGCATGACCCAGAAGTATTATTAATTTTGCCAGATCCTGAGTATATGAACACATGTATCATTTGTTACCCGGCCATCCTTGGCATTACATTAATACTTTGAATCATTTTCATTTCTAACAATGTTTCATTTTGCTTTCTTCATATAATTTTTAATCTTAGTAATTGAGAATGGCATGCGGAGGGCAAAAAAGAAAAAAAAAGAAGGAAAGAGGTTTGCTGGGAAGTATCAAGTTCATGAATTAGATAAATATCACACAAAAATATTTTCAGTATTGGTTTTCTACATTGAGCAGGTAACTTCTGCAGGACCCATGGTCTTCTAATTTTCCTTTGAGGAAAATAATAAGTTATGTTTTCTTTGGTATCCAGAGATTATTAGACTCTTCAAAAATTAGGAGACAATATGGGACCTGTGTGAAGATGGGACTTGTAGTAGCTGAGACTTTAGAAGAAACCCTGTTAGACGTCCCTTCCTCCCCCCCCATTGCTGTTTAGCTAACGGATTTTTACTGTAGTCTTTGGAATGTACTGGGAGGCTGTTTGGGAGCACCTGGGAGATAAGGGTGAGCTGCAGAGCTGGGAAGCAAGGTCAGGCGTTAATTGGGATGAAGTCATGAGAAAGTGTCTACAGCTGAGAAAGGGCGGGGGCCCCTCCTTCGACAGTTAGGGAGACAGGATTGGAGAACGCTGGGCGGGAAACTGGACCCTGGTGACAATAAAGGAGCTAGGGGAAAAGGCTTCAGGGTTCTTCCATTGGGGCGTGGATGCTGGGAAGTTCCATCTGGGCAGGTATGCCACTCTGACAGGGTAGCTAAGAAAAGCTAGGCCTGGTTTGACTTACTTTGTTCCTGCAGACTCTTGGGGTTTGTTTTTATGTTCTTTTAGAGTCCCTTTTTATTCCCATTCCCTTTTCCTCACAACAACTACCTCACCCCCTTTTCCCCTTTACCTTCTTTTAGCCCTTTCTTATAAGGGATTATTTTACTTATATTGGACACTTGGAGACCCTACACTGACTAATTTGTTATTTTTACTTTTAATAAAGTCTCCAACTTAATCTTGGTGTGTGTTCCTTTTTGAAAGGTTGGGGCTGCTACACCAGTTTGGTGTATGGGACCTTGGGAGGTGTGTGCCAGTCCAGGGAACTTTGGGACTGTGGCCTGCCCTGCAGGGTTGGCGTAAGATCAGCTTCCTTCACATGGTGGCTTAGCGGTCGGATTTTGCAGCCCACCTGAGGAACATTTGTTTGTCAAACCAGGCAAAGGTTTGTTATTTTCCAGATAGGGAAAAGTTGTTAGGGCAGAAATGGAGTCTGCTCTGTTGGATCAGGACCGACCCCTGCTGGGAGCAGAGGCGGCAGATGATCTGCCGGTGTTGGACCGGGAGGACATTTTACCAGTTGAGGCTCCTCGAGTTGCCCCTCCTATTGAAGTGACTGTCGATTGGGAAGGCGCGGAGGGCGAAGAGAGAAGGGTGTCGATCCCATCTCGCTTGGCAGACTGGATGGTGGAACCTAGGGGCCGAGAGGAGATCCCCAGGTCTCGGAGGTGGAGCACGGGCAGTGGCAGTGACCAGGGAGAGGAGGAGGGAGCGACAGCGGTTCTCCTCCGGCGGACTCGGAGGATCCCGAATCTGTCTCGTCCCAGATCTACTTCCAAGGAGAGAGAGAGACGAAACGACCTGTCTCGCCCCAGGCCTACATCCAGAGAAAGAGAATTACAAAAGCAAGTTGACCTTCTGCAGAACCAGTTGGCAAAACACACTGGAACTGTTCGTCCTGAGAAGCCAAACTTCAAGGACCTGCCTCGTTTCCATGAGGGGCAGGATCCGTTGGAATATTTGGGCTTGTTTGAAATTGCCTGCGAAGATGAGCGTATTCCCCGTGGCAGCTGGATGTCGACCCTTCGATCACGAGCCTCAGGCTGTCTGGCTCAACTGTTGTACAGCGTCCCGCGAGAGGATACGCATAATTATGGGCAGTTTAAAGAACTGGTCAGACAAACTTTTTGCCTTTCGGCCGAGAGGTGTCGGCAACGTTTCAGAGAGATTAAAGCTGAGCCCGGTGAGGGTTTTGTCTCCACGGCAACGAGGCTGCGGAGGTCCCTGGATTTATGGCTGGAGACGGCTCAAGCTGTCTCCTTTCGAGATTTGCGAGAGCTGGTGGCCTTAGAACAGTTTTATGCCGTTCTCCCCGAAGGAAGGGCAGCGCTGGTGAGTGACCAGCGGCCCACCAATCTCCGGCAAGCGGCACTGCTTGCGGACCAGATGGGAGTTTATCGGAAGGGGGGAAGCAGCAATCGAACCACCCCAGCCAAGCCGGCGGGAGGCGGCGGGAAGAGTGAAACATCCAATCCAACTGGAGGAGGAATCGGGCCCAAAGCTACTTCAACCCCGACGACGACCGGATGCTTCTACTGTAAATTGGAAGGGCATCTGCGTCGGGACTGCCCCAAATTAAAGGCCAAGTTGCAAAAAGAAACAGCTGCTAAAGTAGGTGCTGTGAGACCGGTGCCTCTCGATGACTCCCCCGGAGAAGCCTCAGATTGGAGTGAGGTCAGCGAGGGAGAGGGAGAAGATCCAGCCCCACGTATCCCGGGAAATGGAGTAGCGGCCCGGCATTCACCGTCACGGAAGAGAAAGGAGCCGGCGATGGCTTTGGTTCAACCGGGACAAGTCAAGTGGAGCCAGCTACAATTCTGTGAGTCTCTTAAAATTAATGGGCAATGGGGACAGGGTTGGAGAGACAGTGGGGCTGCCCTTTCCGCTATTGACCGGAGTCTGGTGAAGCCAGGACAGATGCTAGAGGGACAATTTTTTACCATCACTCCTTATAACTCTCCCCCCATTGCCATGCCTTTGGCTAGAATACCGTTAGAATACAAAAACTGGAAAGGAGAATTGGACTTGTTAGTACATGAAACTGAATTTACTACGTTTCTTATTGGAAATGATCTGGCTTTTTTGGCCAGTCAAGCCCCTGTTTTAGCGGTGACTCGGAGTCAGACAATTAAGAAGAAGCAGGCCTCCCCAGACCCCGCATTCCCTGCCCCGATAGTAGAATCTTGCCCCCCGGCTGAGGGAGAGGCGACAGCTACGGACAGACGGGCAGGGGAGGGGGATGGAGACCCAGCAGAGCCAGAGTCAGCTAAACAGCAGAGAAAAGATTTATTGCCGGCAGGCGAAGAGGATGTGGACCAGAAAGATTTTGTGTTTCCCCTTCAGCCTGGGCCCGAAGAGCTGGATGGGCCTTTGGATCTGTTAGAAGAATGTCAACAGAAAGGAGGGATAGAAGAAATACCCTGGCCTTTAACTTTGCCCCTACAGCAACGCCAAGGATTGCAGCAATTAATTACAGATTTTGCTCCTTTGTTTTCCAGCATTCCAGGGAGAACGACGTTAGTACAACATGCCATTCCGACAGGGGAACATGCCCCCGTGCGCTCCTATCCCTATCGAGCTACCGGCCGACATGCAGAAATTATTGAACAAGAATTACAGTCTATGTTAGATCTGGGTGTTATTAGACCGTCCCAGAGCATGTGGTCTTCTCCTATTGTACTGGTGAGCAAGAAGCAGTCCCAAGAAGTGAGATTTTGTATAGATTTTAGAAAAATTAATGAATTGACACATCTAGACCCCTACCCCATGCCCAGAGCAGACCATCTGATAGAACAATTGGGAACAGCCAAGTACATTACCACTTTGGACTTGACTAAGGGATACTGGCAGGTGCCTCTGGCGGAAGAGGATGCCCCTAAAACTGCTTTTGTTACCCATAAAGGGCTATTCGAATTCACCGTCTTGCCGTTTGGGCTCCAATCGGCGCCCTTAACCTTCATGCGTTTAATGGATAAACTGTTGAATGGGCTGGGGGCCTTTGCCTGTGCTTATTTAGATGATTTAGCCATTTTTTCGCAGACTTGGGAAGAGCATCTGGATCATCTTCGGCAAGTGTTTGAGCGGCTTACAGAAGCTGGGTTAACAGTGAAAGCTCAGAAATGTCAATTTGGCTTGGGGGAGGTGGTGTACCTTGGCCATAGGGTGGGGAGTGGAAATATTAAGCCTCTAGAAGCAAAGTTGGAAGCCATCCGAGATTGGCCTGTGCCCCAAACTAAGAGACAAGTTCAATCTTTTCTGGGGCTAGCTGGCTACTATCGGAGATTTGTACCCCATTACAGTACTATCGCTGCGCCTTTGACGGACTTGTGTCAGAAAAGAAAACCAGTGCGAGTAATTTGGACAGAAAGGTGCCAGCAGGCCTTTGACCTTCTTAAAGACAAATTAACGGCAGCACCTATCCTGAGAGCCCCTGACTTTTCTTCTCCTTTTGTGCTACAAACAGATGCATCGGCAACTGGGGTTGGGGCTGTGCTGTTACAGGAGGGACCGGATCGGCAACTGCTGCCAGTGGCCTATTTGAGTAAAAAGTTGATCCCTCGGGAAAGAAATTTGTCCACCATTGAAAAAGAATGTTTAGCCATTGTGTGGGCTTTGGGGAAATTACGGCCTTACCTTTGGGGAAGGTCGTTTCAATTACAGACGGATCACTCTCCTTTGTGTTGGCTAAACAAAATGAAAAATTCGAATGGGAAATTGTTACGGTGGAGTCTGGCCTTACAAGATTATACATTTTCCGTAGTTCATATTAAGGGGAGGGAGAATGTATTGGCTGATAGCTTGTCTCGGATTCACACTGAAGAATAAGTAGAAGATGAGGTCTGGCAGGAATTCCCTCCCAGTCTCATCTCCTTAAAAGGGGGGATGTGAAGATGGGACTTGTAGTAGCTGAGACTTTAGAAGAAACCCTGTTAGACGTCCCTTCCTCCCCCCCCCCATTGCTGTTTAGCTAACGGATTTTTACTGTAGTCTTTGGAATGTACTGGGAGGCTGTTTGGGAGCACCTGGGAGATAAGGGTGAGCTGCAGAGCTGGGAAGCAAGGTCAGGCGTTAATTGGGATGAAGTCATGAGAAAGTGTCTACAGCTGAGAAAGGGCGGGGGCCCCTCCTTCGACAGTTAGGGAGACAGGATTGGAGAACGCTGGGCGGGAAACTGGACCCTGGTGACAATAAAGGAGCTAGGGGAAAAGGCTTCAGGGTTCTTCCATTGGGGCGTGGATGCTGGGAAGTTCCATCTGGGCAGGTATGCCACTCTGACAGGGTAGCTAAGAAAAGCTAGGCCTGGTTTGACTTACTTTGTTCCTGCAGACTCTTGGGGTTTGTTTTTATGTTCTTTTAGAGTCCCTTTTTATTCCCATTCCCTTTTCCTCACAACAACTACCTCACCCCCTTTTCCCCTTTACCTTCTTTTAGCCCTTTCTTATAAGGGATTATTTTACTTATATTGGACACTTGGAGACCCTACACTGACTAATTTGTTATTTTTACTTTTAATAAAGTCTCCAACTTAATCTTGGTGTGTGTTCCTTTTTGAAAGGTTGGGGCTGCTACACCAGTTTGGTGTATGGGACCTTGGGAGGTGTGTGCCAGTCCAGGGAACTTTGGGACTGTGGCCTGCCCTGCAGGGTTGGCGTAAGATCAGCCTCCTTCACAACCTGTATTTTGCTTATAGATGCATGGTTGCCAGTATTGTCAACACTGACTGGCAGTGGCTCTTCAGGGTTTCAGTAGCCCCAACACTGTGAAACCCCCTTCCTATTGTCATGTGCCTCGCCCCTTCTAATCAGGTAGGTGAGCATTAAACATATTTCTATGTAAAGCTGCCTTCTGTTGAATTTGTAATTGGCTTGGGTGCCCAAAGCAGATTTACAAATTATTCTGTATGCTTACTGCTTTAGTTATTATGTCTTCTATCTGACCATGGTCTTGTTTGTATGCTGCTTTGTGAGGATGAAGGTCTGAAAAGCAGTCAAAAATACTTCAATGAAATAAATAAATGATCATTCTCAGGCCAATAAAGCATGGGCTATCAGCCTGAGAAAAGTTGTGTGGATGCATGCTCCCTCTTCACCCCTCCCCTTTCCTCCTCTTAGACACCTGCCCTTCAGTACTTCTATCCTGGCTTATTAAACATGACATAGAAAAGTAGAGTTGGAAGGGCCATCGAGTCCAAACCCCTGCGCAATGCAGGAATCCAGGTCAAAGCATCCCTGACAGATGGCCGTCCAGCTTCACCTTGAATGCCTCCCCAGAGTGGGAGAGCTCACCATCTCCCTGGGTAATTGGTTCCATTGTCTTATTGCTCTAACAGTCAGGAAATTTTTCCTGATGTTTAGGTGGAATCTGGATTCCTGTAACTTGAACCCATTATTCCATGTCCTGCAAACTGGGATGATTGAGAAGAGATCCTGGCCCTCCTCTGTGTGACAACCCTTCAAGTACTAGAAGAGTGCTATCATATCTCCCCTCAATCTCCTCTTCTGAAGGCTAAACATGCCCAGTTCTTTCAGTCTCTCCTCATAGGGCCTTGTTTCCAGTCCCTTTATCATCTTTGTTGCCCTCCTCTGAACCCTCTCCAGTTTGTCTACATCCTTCTTAAAGTGTGGTGCCCAGAACTGGATGCAGTACTCAAGATGAGGCCTAACCAGTGCCGAGTAAAGGGGAATTATCACTTCCCGCGATTTGGAAGCTATACTTCTATTAATGCAGCCCAAAATAGCATTTGCCTTCTTTGCAGCCACATCGCATTGCTGGCTCATATTCAGTTTGTGATCTACCACAATTCCAAGATCCTTCTCACTCGTAGTATTGTTGAGCCAAGTGTCCCCCATTCTGTAACTGTGCATTTGGTTTCCTTTCCCTAGGTGCAGCACTTGACATTTATCCCTATTAAATTTCATTCTGTTGTTTTCAGCCCAGCGCTCCAGCCTATCACTTTGAATTTTGTTTCTGTCTTCCAGAGTATTAGCTGTTCCACCCAAATTTGTGTCATCTGCAAATCTGATAAGCATTCCCTGTACCTCTTCATCCAAGTCATTAATAAAAATGTTGAAGAGCACCGGGCCCAGGACTGAGCCCTGTGGTACCCCGCTCGTTACCTCTCCCCAGTTTGAGAAGGAACCATTGATAAGCACTCTTTGAGTCCGATTCTGTAGCCAATTGTGGATCCACCTGATAGTTGGATCTTTATTACTCTAGGATGCAGCTCGTCAGGCCCTAGAGATTTCAACTCGTTCAGAGTAATCAGGTGCTCCTTGACCATTTGCCTATCAATCTCAAGCTGCAATCCTGCCCCTTCAGTCTGCACTTCAGGTTTGCCAGGGACATAGACTCTCTTTTGGGAGAAGACCGAGCCGAAGTAGGAATTGAACACTTCTGCCTTTTCTTTGTCTTCTGTTATCAATTTGCCATCCTCATTGCGTAGTTGAACCACCATTTCTTTCCTCTGTCTTTTACTGTGCACGTATCTGAAGAAAGCTTTTTTTGTTGCTTTTAGCATCCGTCACTAGCCTCAGCTCATTCTCAGCTTTAGCCTTCCTGACATTATTCCTGCAGTTCTGTGCTAACTGCCTGTACTCTTCCCTTGTAGCCTGGCCTTCCTTCCACATCCTATGTGTGTCCTTTTTTGTTCTCAGGTCATCTCTGAGTTTTTTGTGAAGCCACACTGGCTTCTTCTGTTGCCCTCTGCCTTTTTTCCTTGTGGGAATTGTTTGCCATTGTGCCTTTAGAATTTCCTTTTTTAAAAACTCCCACCCCTCCTGGCTTCCTTTTCTCATTAGAGTTGCTTGCCATGGGACCTTACTTATCATTGTTCTGAGTTTATTAAAATTGGCTTTCCTAAAATCCAGGGTATGCATTTGGCTACACTCAGCTTTTGCTTCCCTTAGAATCAAGAACTCAAGTATAACATGGTCACTTTCCCCCAGAGTTCCCGAAACTTCCACTTTATCCACTAACTCGTCTCTGTTGGTTAGAATCAGGTCGAGGATAGCCGATCCTCTAGTTCCTTCCTCCACTTTCTGTAGGAGGAAGTTATCAGCAACACAACTCAGGAATTTCTTGGAGGAGCCATGTTTGGCAGAATTTGTCTCCCAACAGATATCAGGGAAATTGAAGTCACCCATCACTACTACATCATGCCTCCTTGAAACATTGGCAATTTGCTTTTCAAATGTTTCATCCTCATCTTCTCCTTGATTGGGTGGACGGTAGCAGACTCCAACTGCCATGTTCGTTTAATCTTTGCCCCCTTTATTTTAACCCAGATGCTCTCAATGGGGCTGCCAAGCTCCTCTTCCTGTATCTCTGTGCAGAGATACGTATCTTTAACATACAGCGCAACTCCACCTCCCTTTCTGTTGCTTCTATTTCTTTTGAACAAGTTATACCCTTCAATTGCTGTATTCCAGCCGTGGGAGTCATCCCACCAGGTTTCAGTTATCCCTATCAAGTCGTATTTGCCCTCATGTATCAAGAGTTCAAGTTCGTTCTGTTTGTTGCCCATACTCTGGGCATTAGTATAGAGACATCGAAGACTATGTGCTTTATATTCCGACTTTCTTCCTACATTTTGTGGTAGACGATCATTGGGCACTGCTGAAGTTGTTCTCTCCGTTGTGGCACAGAGGCCTGCTTCCATTGTTACCCCCCGAGTTTATGTCTCCCTCCCCTGTTGGATTCAGTTTAAAGCCCTCCTTTACTAAGGCATGTATGATGGTGGCTATCTCTCTTATCCAGAAGAGGGTGCAGTTAAAGTAGCAATTAAAGTTGGAAGAAAGCACTCCTAGACACAATTGTAATTTGGGTATTCATAAGCAATGATGGGTCCAGAAGCTGCCTCAAATTGCAAAACTAATACTAAGGGAGGAATGTGACTCCATTCAGAACTGTTGAACCACCTACCCCATTGGAAAAGTTCACACATCATGCTAAGCCACCCTGAAGATAAGCTATGGTGGGTTGTTTTTTCACTGGATAACCCATGTTACTTCTGACAGGTGATCAGGTGCACTGTGGCTTGCCATGGGTTGTTTCCCACTCACTCCTCTCACCTGCTCCCAGCATGTATCCTAGGCACCTTTGCAGCACAACTCCTTGTTTCCTCGTTCCCTGTCAGCACCCTTTCTGCAATCAGTCCACTGGGGTTGCCAGCTCACTCCCCACTCTCCCACATCAGATTGCAAAAAGGAAATAATTTTCTGAACCCTTATGAATGCAGTAATGCATTCACAAACTTAAAAAAAAATTGGGGGTCTTCCGCAAGTGCACAGGACTGCAAGACTGCCTTGTCTGCTTTTTAGCCCAGCATACCGATATCCCCCTCTTGTCAATTCAATGACCTTGTCAATTTCATCCTCCACTTCAGTGCTTGCCTTGCTAGCACACACCTTTTTTAAAAGGCTGTTTCACCTACTACTGAAGTAATTACACCCACCTGAAAAGCTCCTTCTCCTGCAGCTGCCAGCTACTTTCAGCTCCACCCCCACCCCCCATTCATGCTTGTTGCTTCCCTTCACTGGTTTTCATTGTTATCTGTTAGATATGCATATGGGTTACAGAGCAGTGAGGGGGGGATTGATTAAAAAAATACACAAATTTCAAGGCAGAGCAGTGATGGGGATCAGTAAAGAGATGCAAATTTCAAAGCAGAGCAGGGAGTGAGGGAGCTTGGTAAAGATATGCATATTTCAATGCAGACAAATTAGGTGGATCAGTAAATAAATGCAAATTTCAAGGCAGAGCAGTAAAGCAGAGGGGAAAATTACACACATTTCATAGCAGCAGACTTTTGCATGTGCACACTTGTGCAAGACCAAAATAAACAAATACATAAATAATTTAAAAGGTTGTGAAGAAAGGACTCTCCAGTGTCCTTTCTTCTTGATTTTTAGGAGCACGAGGTGGAGGGCACTGACAAGGGATAAGGGAGGATGGCGGCAGCACTAGCGAGATTGTGAGGAGCGGCAGGGGGTTTTGCCGCTCTTGCCAGGCAGCTCTCTAGCCATTCCCGACAACCAATGATGAAGTTGCCCTGTCAGTTTCAGATGTCACAACAAGCCACTCTGAGCAACCCAACAACAAGCCATGGGTTCTGAGGGTGGCTTGTTTGTGGAAAACAACCACAATGAAAAAAACACACCCCACATTCGGACATCACAAGTAACAAGCCACCCTGATAGCCTTGTAGGCTCCTTCCAACTCTATGATCTATGAAATCTATGAAACAACCCACCGTGACAACCCACCATCCCTTAATGTATGAGAACCAGGTCAATAAAATAACAACAGGTCATTGTACTACTAGCATTGAATCCTTCCTCTTGCAAAAGGTTGGATCTTACATTGAAACTCTGTGTGTGTTTAATCTGTTTTAATGTGTAAGCACACACATGCAGTGGGGAAAAAGGAGAACAGAACTTTGGGGAAAAACAACGCATAAAAATAAAAGGATGAAGGAGAGGTATGTATGAAATATTTGCTAGAAATGGAATTGCTGAATCAACACTGACCACTGCACTTCATCATAATTATCAGAACATACTACTGCCAGGGGATTTATAAAAATCCCACTCAGCAAATAATTGCCCTGCTGTTAGGAGATAGTCAAGAGTGTTAACACACTGTCACAGTCCAGCGTTTAGTAAGATAGTCAACATTCAATTACTCTTGCTGAGAACTGAAAAGAAACATGATAGTTTTTCAACTACTGCAGTTATGCTTCTATAATAATTCCAGTGAACGTTTGTGCTAATCTCCAGATGGAGGGGAGGGCCCCCCAACTTCAAGAGGTAAAAGTAGTACTTGGAAATCTAAACATTTCACAAAAGAAAAAGAAAAATCAAAAATAGTGTCATAACATGTGTGTGTGTGTGTGTGTGTATGTTGAAAAAACAACTAACAAAAACAAATATTTAATTTTTTCCTCAAAAGATTATCGTATATTGCTAAAGGATATGAATAGAACAAGATTGATTTGTTTAATGTGGATTGTATTACATAGGTTAAGAAGAGTAATCTGTTTAGTTGTTCAGTTTTATGCCAGAAACAATGACACAGTAATTCATTGAAGATGAATTAAGGAGGAAATTGTAAATAATTTCATAGTGTCAATTTCTTTGTTACAAATAATACCTGTTTCTTTTAATTGCAATTAGAAGCATTTGCACATTTTACAATACCATAACCGAGCATCTTTATATTATGTATTAGATTAGCCTCAAATAATAATTTCTAAATATCATTCAGAGGTAGAAAAAAAATCTGCCTGCTTGATCTCAAATAAATGGTAATTAGCTGAATGACTTCAAGTGTTGCAGCTACTTAAATTCCTAAATTCAGATTCCTAAATTCATGCACTTGGAAGTAAGTCCCAAGTTAGTTTGCTTAGAATTGTGATGTGCCAACAGCATAAAATTTAAGTACGTAGTTTTGTTGAACTGGATTGCATGTGGGGAAAGTGTTTGATTTCCTATATCCAAATATTTTTGAGTTCGTATTAAAAAATATCTTGTAACAGTTTTGCTTGACTAAGA
The DNA here is from genome assembly GCA_021292165.1 of Shinisaurus crocodilurus. Classification (NCBI taxonomy): domain Eukaryota; kingdom Metazoa; phylum Chordata; class Lepidosauria; order Squamata; family Shinisauridae; genus Shinisaurus; species Shinisaurus crocodilurus. The sequence continues at coordinate 41,216,913 of CM037879.1, read as the reverse complement.
GGCAGGAAACTCTAACAATACCCGGTAGGGGTGTACACCAATGATGTCTTCATTATCCAAGACAATGATAAAATAGTGTAACTGAGGCCCAACATTATTGCTAAAGAACTTCCATTTTGGCTAGGCCACTAAATCTTCCTGCAGTTGAACTTTCATATATTCACCTTGTACCACCGTGCTCTGTGGTTTTCACCTAATTAGCTGATTCCATCTTTTTCAGCTTCAGTGAAAGAGTTAACATAATATTAAATAACTTTTCTGTAGGGATTATAACTTTTTAAGCAAACTTACATTAAACTATTCTAAGCAAACTTACTTATTGCAATTTACTTCCAAGTGCATGAATTTAGGAATTGGAATTAAAGATTTAGGAATTTAGGAAGTTGTAAGGTTGAAGTCATTCAGACATTTGCCATTTATTTAAGATCAAGCTGGTGGATATTTTTCTACTTGTGAATTATATATCTTGCCTCTCTCAGGTACCCATGCCATGGGGGCCACTTTTCTATGGGTTCATCCCACAGCACTGCTGTAACATTTAAAGGTCCACAACCACATTGGCCCTGAACATGAAATTGTAACTCCTGATTGTAGCTGGTTGATGATTTCAAGTTAAGGACCCATACAATTGGCTCTACACACATGACGGTGGATATTTAAATGTTACAGTTACCCCATGGGATGAACCCAGGAAAAGCAGCACCAGTGGTCTTGCTGCAACATTTAAAAAGTACCACAGCTACCGTCTCTAGCAGACATTCCGTTCTATTTAACATCATTGGAGAGGTCAGCCAGACAAGGCTTTCATTGTTTCCATGAAGATATATTCCCAATTGCTTAATAATTAATTTGTCAATACTAATTTATTCTAATACAATAATTTTAACTTTGCCCCTCCACCAGAACTCCTTGCTTTGGGGCCCTTTCCTTCATGGATTTATTTTCCAATGGCCAAATCAGTCTATGTCACCCAAATGTTCTTCTTGGCAAAGGAAAATCTTACTGCTTTCAATATAAACTTCAGAATTTTTGGAAATTTATCATAAAGTATTATGTTTTTAAAAGCTTGCTCCACGAATAGACTTTTTAAATACATCTCATATTTGGGCTATGTGTTAACAAAGCATTTTTTCTACATAAGAAAGCTAAAATGGGTTACTTTAACTTATTTGGCTATTGTTTAGCACTAGTTGAGCACAACATGCACAACTAAACCTGGATCAGGACTTACAAGTAGCCATTGACTTTCAAATCCTCCAGACAAAATTTTTTTTTTGTTTATTCTGAAGAAATCTATTGTATCTTAAAGTTTACAGCTATCTTAGAAACTGGCCCAATTTTAGCTTTTGCTTCATACCATAAAACTGTCCCACCAAGTTGCATTTCAAGGACAATGCCATTGTTATTTTTATTGAGTTGTGTAAAAAGCGGAAAACTTTGCGAGCACATCATCTTTGTCTGCAGATTCTGAAAACCCACAGCAGCCAACACAGTTACAATGAACTACTTAGCTCTTCTGAATCAATAATATAAGCCTGAGGGCATTACATGCTGAGCCAAAATAGAAATAAACACATGTAAATTAATAATACTGCAAATATCATCACTTTATAAACCAAAACACCAGAGACAGCACTCATGCAAGCATTCCAAGCTGCAAGGGAAATCATTAGCGTGACATCATAGCTAACGTTTTAATTTTCTAATCCCTGTACTGCTTTTAATGCTACTATTTGTCGTTTCAGCCAGATTGCTGATGAATCTTAGATTGGCAGAGGCATATGAAACAATTACTTCATAGTTAAGGATGAAGAAGAAAATTCAAGATTATGACACAGACTTTATGAGGAAACCTAGGCAAGTCACTTGTATGAGTATGAGGTTGATAGTAGCTATCTTCATGCAATAAAATGAGAGACAGTGAATAGATAAAAATTATAGCTTTTGTTGCTTAAGTGATCACTATCTGACAAAATATCCGAACAATGTTTATTACAAGTTGGTCAGCATTTACCCTTCCAGCTTACTCCCCTGTTTTCTTGATAAGGTTTGATGAACAAAAAGATACATTAAAACCCTATAGTGATGGAAAGAGATTTATTGCTTATGTTCATATTTGAATCAGCTGAGACTAAATAAAAGAGATTCTCTTAATCATTGGCAATTGTATGCTTCCTACATTTATTACATGGTAACAAAAATGCCAGTTTTTCTATTCTTAAATTGTCTTTACAATATAAGAGGCAGAAATTCTTAAAAATTAAAATGATGTCATTTGGTCTTTGTAAACTCGGTCTTTGTAAAATCTTTGTGAGCACATTACAAAAATTAGACAAGAATAGTGCAAGAAAAAGCAGGCACAATATTTTGTTAATAAAGTAAGGATTCCTTTTCTATCTCTGAAAAGCAGATTAAATTAAATATTAAGCAAATTCAAAACGCTCCTTTTCAAATCTCATTCTCAACAAAAAAGACATGGACATCATAGAACTTGCACTATGTGGATGCATTTCTAGCTGCAGTTCACAGTAAGATCTCTTGCAAAAGGCAACCAGTAGGTGGAGCAGATAACATAATTTATGACTTCAAAACAGTGGTGGAGATTCTACAGCAGGTTTCTTCATAATTATAGGGATCATGAAGAAAGAATTTTCTTCAAACAAAGGAAGGCTTAGATGTGTTAGGTGTTACTTGACTAGTTATTGAAACCACTGATAAACGAAGAACTTTAATTAAAAGCTCAATATTTCATAAGGATAAAGTTTTAGAGCTTGTCATTTATTTCTCCAGGCATCATCTTCTAGCAACCTGAGTTTTAATCAAAATACAATCCCAATTCTATTTTTAACTTCTTTCCATTCTAAGTTTATACTAGCATTAGGCACCTTGAGACGCTTCCATATAGGGATGCAGTAAATCTTTATATTTTAATGCTTGCAAAAATTTTAAAAATTAAAATTTAACGTCAAGTGCATAACATTTGCATTAACTTGCTACACACCAGATCATTGTGGATGGGAGCTATATTGCAATTCTTTTGGGGTTGGGGATTAATGCATTAAATTTCAGACATGAACATGATTTTTACATGTTTACTGCCAAAGTAAGATGCTAACATAGTGCATGTTGCACCAAGTTTATTTAGTATAGTTGCAGTTTTCCTTTGAAATCATGAGGACAAGAGATTTTTAAATTCTAAATTAACCTTAAATATCTCCATGCTTATCCCAACTAAAGCCAGTTTTATAAACTCTTTATAATATTTGGCGGTAACTATATATCTTAATTAAAGTTTAAAACAATGTGAAGTCTTTTGCCAGAGAGATTATTCTCAATATACTTTTTCTGAAAGTATATGAATAATTCATTCTTAATAATATTCATGTACTAATTAGTCTTTTCTTCTGTTTCTTCACAAACAAACCTTGATTTCACTAAATTTACAATTAAAATAACTAATTTCCACTAATCAGTTCACTTTTCCATAATTAATTGCCATGCAAGCTTAGGCAAACAAACTCCAACATTGCTTATTCATGATTGATGTGACAGAAAAGAAAGGTGTTAAATTTCCTGGTGTGAAATCACATGGCATTGTCTTTGATCCCTGATTGGAAGAAAGACATTTGTTAAGCAGAAAGTGAGCATGTGGCTAACTAAAAAGTCTAATCATCAATAACAAAAACATTTAAGACTGAAATAATTGTGCTTGCATTTCCTATATGGATGCTCATATAAGTAGACACTTATTACAGGCAAACAAAGACTTATTTGCACTGATGATCATAAGTAGGGATTAAAAGAGGGAACACCTGTCATACCAAACAGCTTTTCAGAATTCAAACAAATATTCTGAGAAGAGTAAATAGATCAGTCAGAATATATTCAACAGCGATGGCTGTAAGAATGCAATCAAGGTAAATTTGCTGACCGAGAAAGATCTCTTTACAAAGTTTCAAGAGATAACTCACACTTACAACCTATTTCAAAACATAACATAGGAATGTAATTCTGTTCCAAGCATTAGCTCAATTAAAATGGAAAAAATGAAACCCCTCCTTGGCTTAATAACTTGTTATTTCTTGACAAGTGAGACAACACAACAATAAGCCAGTCAAAATGAGTTTTTAAAGTGAGGTTATGCCCTTCGTGTTGTGTTATCACAGTGGCAGATCAAACTGCTGACTTGGACTCTTTCTGCCAGCCGTGCTGATGCCGCCTCTATGAAGCTGCTGTCACGCAGCAGTCATGGTACCTGCTCTCGCCTATAGAAATGCACTAAATTGAACTCGAAGTAGTGTCTTTGTGATATCTTTTCAACAAGTCATGTCCCATTCAGCCTGCTAGTTTATCTCTGTCAAGCTAGGGGCCCCAGTGGTTTGCATGAGCTGTCAGGGACAGGTACACCAACCTGCTCAGTGCTAAGGAGGTAATGCATCTTTCGGGCTAGGTAATCTTTTTTCTTCTCTTTCCTTTCGAGGGCTTTTTTCACCTCTTCTTTCTCCTTCATCTCTGCAAACTCTTCTAGTTCTCTCCTGCATCAAAACAATACAGCTGATTACATGGACAATAGGAAAACTATGCTAAATGCCTTAAAATCTCTTTCTTAGTCCCAGCTTCCTGAGTGATATGCTGGCATTGTCCACTGTTTACTGAAATGGGCATCAGTATCTGCTTAGCACACCTAGCAAAGCAGCACATTTAGAACAAAGCATTAAAGCCACATTGTACCAATGTGCTATAATGACTGACCTTTCTGTGCGATTTAGCTACACGTTAGATTTGTTGTTTAGCAAATGCATGTTTGAAGTTTCATATGTAAATGATTAATTAGATATGCTTGTGTCTAAATTTTAAAAAATAGCTTTCAAATTGGATATATATTACTGATTTTAGTTTCACCAACTCAGAAATATGAAGTGGGATTTTAATTTTTCGGCAGGACTTAAAGATAAGGGAATGAACTGCTCCATGTAGTACTGGAGCATGCAGGAAACAGAGTATTGGTGAGCATGTGAACATGTGCATGATATGATAAAAGATTTGCAGCCACCCTAGAATAAAGATTTCTAGTTGTGTGTGAAGTGCCATCCATAAGTGTGTAATAATTGCCATGTTGGGATAGACCAATGCTCCTTCTAAGTTCAGCATTCTGCTTATTGACAGGTCCCAGCAAGCACGAGAAGTTGCAAGCAAGGAAATATCCATTATCTGTTGTTGTTGAGTAAGACTTTGTCCCTCTTCCTAAAGGGGCAGAAGAAGGACTTGATTGTTTCTGCGGATTGTCCTATAAGGAGTACACATTATTGCATGTTTATTGGGAGAGGGCCAGAACTCATTGGTAGATCTCAAGTAGCAGGACTGGGAAGACCTCTCCCAGAAGCCTTGGAGGGCTGCTGCTAATCAGAATAAGTAATACTGAGTTAGATAAACTCTGATTCAGTATAAGGCAGAGAAAGAGTGAATTTGTTTCTATTTTTTATTAAATTATTGTATCTTGTTGCAAATTATTGAAATATTAATTAAAAGCATTTCAGAGATTAAATGTGATTGTTTAGTATTATTGATAACATATTACAGTATCCCTATCCACGCACCCACACACACCTACCTAAACCCATAGTAGAAGCTAGCTTGATTAACATTTGTTGTTATTGGTATTAAGGAACAGCTAATTCAAATTAACCTTGTGTGTGAAAGACATAAATTTTGTTCAGTGATGTATGTAGATTTAATAAATGTTAATTAGGTAAGTTCTGACCTTTTTCTGGGCATCTTACACAAAATACAGCATTAAAAATAATTCAGTTCCTGTAGGGTAAATATTTATAATACCTCAACATATTCCAGATCAATTAAACATCAGCAGGTGCAACCCATATCCCATTGAAGTTAATACTAAAACTCCCACTGATTTGAATGGTATTGGTTTGAATCTACTATATTTAATGGCAGAGATCCAAAGAGTGCCATTTACATACATAATACACCTCAGCAAGCACACATGCTGAAGGGGGACACCATTTTTTCCATCTACATGCCCCCATGCCACACTCCACTCAGAGGGTCTCGTGATTCTCAGGAGTAACATTTCAGGTGAAGAAGGAGCAACTAGAAAAGGACAAGAGAGAGGGAGCCAGTAGCCCAGTTTTCCTTGGCAGGGAGTTCCTGAGCCAGGGAGTGGCCACCAAGAAGGCCCTTTCTCATGTCCCTACCAAACATGCTATTGATGGTGGCAGGATCAATAGAAGGGCCCCCTCCCTTTTTAGAACCAGGGCAGGTTCATATGGAGAAGGTAGTCTTCCAAACAGGCTGGTCCCAACCCAAGTCATACACGGTTGTACAGGTCATAACCAGCGCTTTGAATTGTACATGGAAACAGCCTGGTAGCCAGTAAAACAGTTGTAACAAGGGAGTCAGGACACGTGAACCCTGTAACCAGCCATGATCAGCAGTATGGCTGCAGCGTTCTGGACCAGCTGAAATTTCCAAACACTTTTCAAAGGCAGCCCCACATACAATGCATTACAGTAGTCCAAACAGGATGCAACTAAGGCATGTGTCACTGTAGCCAGGTCTGACATCTCTAGGAATAAACTCAGTGAGTGAAAGGATTCTGATCTATGATGGTGAGCTAAAAGAGATGAGCAGAAACGCATGTGCCGTATCTATAACTGGGCTATTCCACTTCATAGTGAATGTGAGGGATTGAATGTTTTAATGCCCGCCTGCCCCACCCCCCATGACATACAGTCATCTCTATACACACAAAACTAGCATGTTACAGGTTAGTCTTTTCCCTGACAAACTAGATTTGTATGTTTGGAGCTATTTTATATGCCTCATTGATCCTCCATCTGTAGTATGGTGAGAGACTCATAGAATAAGGTGAAAAGGCTGAGTAAATTGAAAAGGATGACGTATGGCGTATTGTAAAGCCCCTTTGCTTTGAAAAAGGTTCAAAGAGTAAAGCTTGTGGGAAGTGTAGGGACTGTGGGATTCTATTGCATGTCGAAGTTATTCAAAGAGCTATACCATGAGAACCATGTGACAATTTGTCAACCCTGTTTGCCCAAAGACTGGAACATTTGCAGTCTACTGCAATTCTAGATATTTTCAGGGCTATAATGGGATTTAGTAATGTGGTAATAATTGCATTACAGATATATAAAACTCTGTTCCAAAAATCTGAATGCTCTTCTCTCTCTCTCTCTCTCTCTCTCTATATATATATATATCCAAATATTAATTCATAGTGCACAATAAAGTGAGTTACATGTTAAGTAAATCACATGTGTTTTTCTTTCAAATGTGCAAGGCAAAAGTAGAGCAAAACAGAAATAAATTAAAAATAGGAGAAGATGTATTGTTCTGTTTCAATCCCTGGAATTTTTTTTTGTTGCCGTTTACTGTTAAAGGTTTCTAATACAATATTTCATACAAGGTTACTTATGAAACATACTGACGTTTAAAAATCACCATGCTATGCTTTTGCAGCAGTGTAATTTTTTTCCAACATAAGATTAAATTGCAAAATAAATGAATTACTTAGAGTGGCATGGCCCCCATTTTGCCACACTTCTCTTGAAAATTGCTTATTAATATGAAAAAAGAAGTTGGAAAATAGCCTGTTTTACTTTATGCATAGTGTTTGAAGGCCTTTGAGCCTGCAGACCTGGACTTGCTGTGCATTTTAGATTGTGTTGGCAAGCGGGTACACTGACCTTTCTGACCTGCATCTCAAGGCTATTATTAATCGCTAAGTAACCTGGTAAAGCCAAACAAATTTGTTTCCATTGAAAGGATCTCTATCTGTGTCTGAGAATTTGTGCCGTACCAAACCAACCTCATTAACTGTGTCCACCTTTGACAAAGAACTAGGAGTTGGAGAGACTGGTGACCTTTCTTTGTCCTTAAGGAGCAGATTTCAGAGCCTTGAAATGTGAGTAAATAAGCATTTTTTACAACAGCACTATTAAACATAAACAAACGTACATTCTGTTTTTTTAAAGCAATTACACCTGTCGACATTGGTGCACATGTCTCTTATTTAGTAATTACTCTTTTTCATTGCCAATTTGTCTGGTCAGCCTCAGTATCACTGAAAGTAGCTAGTAAAATGCCTATGAATGTATGTTTACAAGTTTTTCACATTTTTCCAGCTGCTCCTCAACAACAGTAAGAGCTTGCATTGTCCAAAATTGAGTAAGGGTTGTACAAGAAAAACATCTGCACACATATACACTTGAATTTAATTATGGATTAAATAATAATGATATTCTAAAATAATGTCCTTGCATCAAGTAGTCTTGACCAGTGTTCCCTAACTGGGCACCCTCCAGATGTGTTGGGACTACAACTCCCTACGCTGGCTGGGGGATACTGGGAGTTGTAATCCAACACATCTTAAGGGTACCAGGTTGGGGAAGGCTGGTCTTGACTATACTTATTTAGAATGTATGATTCAGTACCATAATTTATTTATTTTTTAAAAAGACATTTAGGACATTTGTTAAAATGTGGTACATGGTAATATATAATTTTATCATAAAGCAGGGGTTGGGAGCCATTTTCGGCCCATGGGCTGAATTGGCCCAAGGCCAGAACTTCTGGACCACATGCCAGGAATGGGTGAAGCTACTGTCCAAAAGAAGGCAGGGCCCTGGTAACACATGCCCCCTCACATTTTTTCACACACACACCACTCACATATGCACACACACACACACCCCAGATCTCCCCTTCTCAACTGATAATAAACTATAGAAACTATAAACCAAGAAATCTGTATTCATCATATGATTAAATTGATAATTGCTAAATTAATTGATTATACAAATCTGCATATGAACAAAAATATAGATTAGACAAAATAGATTAGATAAAACATACTTTCTTTGTTTTTAGATGATAAGTGTACATGTCACACCAGACACCATCTTAGAAGAGGCATTCCCGCTTGCGTTATCCAAGTGGGAATGCCTCTTCTAAGATGGTGCCTGCTATCTCCATTTTTCAAAAATAACATTAAAAATGTATTGCCCAATTAGCCGGGCGGGCGGGGGGGCTTTTAGTTGATTGAAAGGTTTTTTGTTGATATCTGACAAATTAATCTATTAAAGGCTAAAGTCACAGGAAAAAAAAACCCTGCCTGTTTTCACTCCCTCCAACACAAACACTCCTCTAATTCTGGTTTAAAATTAGATAAAGGGAGTCATATACCATCTGGACAGGATTTTTTAGGACCATTATTTTATACAGGCATGTAATAGAGTAAGATATTTCTCCTGGTTCTTTGCCAATCTTCCTCCTCTACTTCTATTTGTAGATCTGCTTCCCAATTATACATATATGCTAATAGTGTTATATTTCCTTTCTAGCAGAATTTGATAAATATCTGACAGCAGATTCCTAGAACTTTCCATATTTGTGGAAATTAAGGCCACAAATACTGTAAGGGAGCAATCCTATGGCCCCTAGACATTGTCTGAGAGGCCACAGCATACTGGGGATACCCCCTCTGAGGTCAGAGGCAGCACTCTGACCTCGGAAGGTGGAGTCAGAGATCCGACCCCCCCCCCTCCCACCTGCTCACAGCTGGCATGGAAAGAGACATGCCGGTTGCCCTCCAAGGTCAGAAAAGTGACTTCGGGGAGGGGGAAAAGGTAGAGTTTTGGTGGATGGAGAGGAGACTGGAGAGGCCAGGATATGAGCTATCCTGAGCCTCTGCCGGCCTTCTTCCCTCCCGCACTGAAGTGCTGTTGCTAGACGGGCTAAAAAGCCCATCTAGCGAAATATGCAGGTTGGTAGGTTGCAGAGGTGATGATAGCTTCTGCTCCTCCTCTGCCCTGCATTGGATGATCAGAAGTGTCTGGGTTTGGGGGCTTCTGATAATCAAGGGCGCAATCAATAGGAGTGTGCCCTCTCTTGATGCACTGGGTAGCACTGTCTGCTATCAGAAACTGATTCCATTTTAATCTTAGGTCTGGTAGCTTGTCTCCAAAATACTGAAATGTGTGAAAGCCACAAGGACCAAACAAATCTTGCTAGATTATCTTTTTTAGAGTAGATATAAAAGAAAAATATTGCTGAAGATCTCTGAAAGGATAGTAATGCCAGCAAGGGTGGGATCACTGGGGAAATATCAGAGTGCAAGTGCACTTCAGAGGAATGCTCCCTAATGAAAAGTTTCCTGTGCAGAAAACTACTTGGTTAAGGAGGAGGCCTGAGTAGAACCCTTCTCCCGGACATCTAGTTTTCTATGTGGATATAATTTTTTGAGCATTTAATCATGTGAGCCTCTACCTGTAGTCTGAAGTGATACGGCCCAAATACAGGTTTATGACATCAGTGAGAGAGCTAGTCCTGAGAAACAGCCAGCACAGTATGAAGCTAGGACATCCCATCAACTTCTTTCTGTGTAGTGACTGCTCCTCATAGGAAGTATGGTTAAATGAAGAGAGAAACCCTAGGAAAACCCTATTCCTACTCATATTACAAGGAGTGTGGTATAATATGAGTGACTCTCATGAGGACATGGTCTAAGGCAGTGATGGCGAACCTATGGCACAGGTGCCACAGCTGGCACGCAGGGACCTCTCTGTGGGCACTCGAGCCACTGGTCACCAGATCGCGAAAAGACCGTCCCCTTCTGCAAAACACTAATGATCTTGTTCTTTCTCACAGTGTGGAACAGAATGATTTTATTCTAGAATTCCTGTTACAGAATTCTTTTCTACATTGTTATCACATTTAAAAGATTTTGAAGAATGATGCACAGAACATAGCTTGGATGTAAAGCCCTGACAGTTGACCTGAGTGCTGCATGTGTTGCTCTCAAACTAACGGAGTATGAGCCAAGGTTTGACAAATTATCAGCATGCATGCAATAGCAAAAATCACATTAATTGTGCAAAAGCATGCCCAATGCAAACTTTTACCTAATGCAGCGTTTACAGTCCAAGACATAAAGTGTTTAAAATGTGTAAAGCACGCTTAGTTTATCTTGCTCATCCTAGTACAGGTTGACTTTTACTTTTACTAATCCGACACCGGTAGAAGCAGGGAAAGGACCCGGGGTAAAGCTTGCCCCATACAATTTCAGTCTGGCATATAATCACATTACAAGTTGAGAATCCCTTATCCAAAAATACATGTGCCTAATTATTTTAAAAGTTTGTATAAATTCCCTTCAGGCTATGTTTACAATGTAGTACTATAATAATTTTTTTGAGTTGATTTTTTTTTGAACAAAAAACTGTTTGTATCATTGAAAGCTCTGTTATTGTGTTTTTCTTTAAAGACAAAAGATGTTAATTAGTTCGGACAACTGTGTGAGTTGTTTTTCTAAAACTAAAACCTCGGTATTCAGGTTTAATTGCAGTGCTGGCACTTTGAAATAAATAAGTTGGTTTTGTGTTGCAGTTTGGGCACTCAGGCTCAAAAAGGTTCGCCATCACTGGTCTAAGGACATATGATGCAGCTACCTGCTGAAGCTAAGCAGGTTTAAAATTGGTCAGAGCCTGGGTGGGAGACACCAGGGAATCCGTATGTATGCTGCCTAGAGTTCTAGAGCCTTCAGAAGAGGAGACTGAGGGGAGATATGATCGCACTCTTCCAGTATTTGAAGGGATGTCACACAGAGGAGGGCAAAGATCTCTTCTCGTTCATCCCAGTTTGCAGGACACGGAATAATGGGCTCAAGTTACAGGAACCTAGATTCCACCTAAACATCAGGAAAAATTTCCTGACTGTCAGAGCAATAAGACAATGGAATCAACTACCTAGGGAGGTGGTGGGCTCTCCCAGTCTGGAGGCATTCAAGGTGCAGCTGGACAGACATCTGTCAGAGATGCTTTGACCTGGATTCCTGCATTGAGCAGGGGGTTGGACTCGATGGCCTTGTAGGCCCCTTCCAACTCTACTTTTCTATGATTCTATGATTCTATGATTCTATGATTCTGTGATGGAAGAAAGGCAGAATATACATGGACTGAATAAATATGTCCCCAGTAACAAAATAAGCAAAGCTGATCACAAATTCCATTGCTACCTACTGTGCACAGCTTGCTTACAGAAGGAATAGCATGATGTACCCATATTCCATGACATATGCACTTGGCTTTCATCTTGAAGATAATACGTTTCACATACTTGCTTTATCAACTATAACCCTACTGCTAGAGAAACTGCAGACAAATATCATTTCTTATTTTTTACTTACAAAACCTGAAGTTAGAACCTTTAAACTGGCATCTACAGGACCAACTAGTGACTGAAATATATTCATGGTATATTATAACAGATAATAACATAAATGTGTTTAGTATTGCTGCATCAAATCAAAGCAATCAAGTGCACCAATTTATCACTCATTGGTATACAATACAAACCCACTTATGTTACCAAAAAAACCTACAATCACACTGATTGCAAAAGCAAGCATATTAAACCACACATAAAATATAAGACCTGCTGGAAACACTTCAGTTCAAAACCCTAATTCAGAATAACATTGCTGAATAACTCACTGCCCATATTTTCATGATATAAATGACAAAGTTGCATTGTCCATTTATGCTCTCTTATTTCACAGTTATTGCATGTTAACACCCCTACTTCCTATGGCCCAAATTCTATTTTAGTGTTTCATTGTTTCATCTTCAGCCAAGAAGCTTATGTGTTCAATGAACTTGTGAGCTCAGCCATACTATTCACACCCCTGATGCTGGCACATCCTTTGGTCATGCTCGCCATGTCTGTGAGTTCAGAGCTGTAGACATGTAGGAGCACATTTCATGTGTTCAAGTGCATGCACAGGTATGGGGAACATGATCAAAGGGGTCTGCCAGCATCAGGGGCATGAATAGCTGATGTGGCTTCTCATGCATTCACTGAACACGTGAGCACTTGTCTGAAGTGGACTTGGGTTTCTTTCAATCTGCTTTTCCACCTGGGTAACCTCATTACCTTTCTTTCAGGCTTTTGTTCCAAGTAGAATTATTTTTGAGGAGTTACAATTCACAAGTTATACATTTTTCCTGCCCACCTAAGAACTAGGTAGATTGAGCTAGTTTTTGAACTTCAGTTATGTCCTAATAATTACTTAATAAAAACCATACCTGGTTAAATTGTTCTATTGCACTGCCAGACTAGATGTGACATTAATCACATGATTGGTACTTGTGCTTGGTTTTTGTTTACTAAATGGAAGCCGTGGGGGAGAGGTGAACCAGAACTACAATGTGTGTGTGTGTGGGGGGGAGGGATTTAACCCTGGCCCTTGCTGTGGTCATGATCTAGACCCCTCCTACATGATCATTATTTGCTCGAAAAGGAAAGCTGCCATTGGTGCTAATGGCAGCGGGGCGAGGATACAAATTGCCAGTGTGGTGGGGACAAAGGGTTAAATCCCCTCTTGGAACAGCTATTGGAAATGTCAACAACAAGAAGGAACTTTTTACCATATGTGGTGGATTTGTAGGAAAGCTAAAAAAAATCTGGATAAAAATACACCTATTAATTCAGAAAATCTTAAAGACTAATCTACAATTGAAACCAGAGTTGTTCCTCTTGGGAATAATGGACAATCAGTTGGAAAGAAGCCATGGAACTTTACTTTTATATATGATAACGGCAGCGAGATTACTGTATGTGCAAAAATGGAAATGTCCAACTATACCTTCAACAGAAGATTGAATGGTGAAGATGCTGGAGTTAGCAGAGATGGCTAAACTTACATTTTTAATTAGAGAGAAGTCAACGTCTAGGTTTACAGTTGAGTGGAAACCTCTAATAGACTTTTTGCAGGGTCTAGAAAATAATTGTTTATTTGTGGGTCTGATGAATAAGAACAAAAATTTGGGTTAATGGAAAAAAGAGTGCCTTCTTTGTAATTATAGAGTAAGAAAAAGTATTTTCTTTTTTACTTAAGTTTTTCTGTGGAGAAAATTGGAAGTCTATGTTTTGTTTGTTATTATATGTATTTGCAGTACAGTCATGCCTTGGATTGAGAGTATAATTCGTTCCGGAAACGTGCTTGCAACACTTTTATATCAAAACGAAATCCCCCAAATAAAATTTGTACAGAGATTTTTAATTTAAGCCGTACTACAGTACTTGTATTGCAAGACGTCGCTTGTATATCAAGTTAAAAAAAATTAAATAAATATTTAAAAATTTGCTTGTCTGGCAAAACGCTCTCAAACCAAGTTACTTGCAATCCAAGGTATTACTGTATTTGTTTTTTTTATTTCTTTTTGATGATGATGATGATGATGATGATGATGATGATTACAAACAATGAAAAAATGTAATAAACAAAACCTCACTTTACTCACCCAGTAAATGTGGAAACCTTTCCCTAAAGCACACCAAGTGCTTACTCATGTAACTAAGACAGGTCTTCTTGGCCTTCAATATACCAATTACCTTAAAACATTATCTACAAGTAAAAATACATATGCAAGAACCATGAAGCAAACAGAATGCAACACCATTGTAAGCACCCTTTTAGTTATGTAATCTCCTATTGCCTCTTAAAGAATATGTCACCCTCTATTGAGTAGGGGCTTGTGGGAATGTGTGTGAAGAAAAAGCTTCACTTATAGGACATATCTTCTAATAACATCAGGGAAGCTAAACATGGGGGAAGAAACTAGCATCTGACCAGTTTGATATCTCCTCTTCTCTGGTGAAATAAAGAAGGAATACTATATCAATGAATAATTTATGCACATATACCTTCTTGCAGAATTTTGAAAAAATGGCTCAGAATGCAATCCTATACACTCACCTGGGAGAAAGTACAATTGAATGCAGTAGGGCTTACTTCTAAGTAGACATTTATAGGATTGCACTCTAAGTGAAGTTACATGGGGAAATAACCATGTGCACCTCTGATTGACATTGTGCCCTAAAATGCCCTACAAAATGCTGTGAGAGACAAAGCACAGAGACAGAGAGAGAGAGAGAGAGAGAGAGAGAGAGAGAGAAGGGCTGATAATACTTTGGGAAAGTTGGAGAAACAGGAATAAAATCTTCTTTATGATAAAATAACACAATAATTTAAATCTTTTCACTTGTTAAATGCATTCATATTTTAGAAGTAATGGACTTAGGAACATTTGTCATCATGATTAAACTAGGATTATATGCAACAAATGTCTGAGGTAGTGAATTTTTCACTTTTGTTTAGGTATTAAAAATAAAACTCATTCACGTGCCAAGGTAACTTATTGTTATTCTGAGTTTTCATTTATTCAGTGTGCAATGGTGTTGGTTCCAGCAATGAGATGCAAATTTGGTTGACAGTGCTCCTTCTGTTTCTATAAATGTTAAAAAATACATATATAATATTTTTGCTAGCACTTTGGTAAATGTCTTTAAATGATTATTTCAACAGTATTCAGATTCTAATGGTGATGCACAGAACACTATGATTTTGCAGATTTATACCGACATCCTTTTATTGAACTTGTATCAAAACATTGCATTTTGTTTGCATTTTAACAAGAATTTTGCAACCTTGTGACTGGATAACTATACATTTAGTATTAAATAAAGCAAATGGCATTTCAGAAAAATCAATATACAGTATAATTTGTCTAGGAAAGGAAAGAGCACCAAGTTACTGTGATTCAAAATGGCTTAAATCATAAAATTCCTGCAACATAGGCAATAGGTAATCTTAGCATGAAAGAGGTTAATAGCGGCAGGAAAACAGCAATTTCCTAGGGGATTGTTGTGGGGCGAGAGAGGCATTCATCTTCCCACCCCCAAGCAATCCCAGCCCTGCTGATAATAGCAGTGGGAAAACAGCAATCCCAGAAGGCTTTAACCTCCCCACCCCCTAGCAATCTGACCTCAGACATCAGGGAGGGGAGGTTTAATCCTTCCCATACCTATGCGTTCAGATTTGGGTTGGGGGGGGAAGTTGGCCCCCTGACCCACTACCCAGCACTGCATTCTTTGGCCCTTGGGGTCAAAAAGAATGCCCACCCTTGACCTATATCAAATTCTCCACCCTGATAGATCACAATGCCCCAACAAGAATATGGAATTGGAAATTTGGCCATGAGACAACTTAATAGTATCACAATGTATCCATGTTGTAAAATGGTGTAAAATTTGATTCAGCCTATCAACTGGTTATTTGGTTTTACCAATAATATTCAATAAAGGTTTAGCATATATGTACCGAACTGAACATTTATTTGCATCAAAGTAATTTTTAAAGAGTATGATGTACAATCTCCAACTTGTTCCTCATCATCTTGTTACATCAGCACATTGAGCCTTGAAGCAGATGCAAAACCTTCCAACATTCCATGCAGTGGCACTACATCAGTTTCTAGGGATCACAACCAGTGTTGCACCAGAAATGACATCAATGTAACAGAGAGAGCATATCTAAACTTCCAGCATTCCTGACCACTGTCCATGCTAGCAGGGGCTTCTGGGCATTGAAGTCCAAAACATCTTGAGATCTACCTTCTGCTCACCCCTGGACTAGGGAATGTAGGTTTTGGATGGGGGACCTTGCCCCTTTTAAGTATTGGAGTGGTATGAATTCATGGGAGGTTAGGGTTGGGGGAGCCTTGGATAAAATGGGAAGCTGAGAGTGGAAATGGATGGAGGAGTCTTATTACTCCCTCTAATTATGAACTCAAGGTGTTGAGTGCTGACATAAATGAGCCAAAACAGGACAACTGAGAAACAAGAGAGAGGTATCAGCCTGCTCAGAGCAATTCTAAGATCTGCAAAAGTTCAACAGTCTTCTTTAAAAAAAAAAAAAACTCCTAAGGGGGAACAAAAAAATCCCAACCAACCTACAGCCCAATGAAGATTGAGCATGCCCAATAGCCAGGGAATTGTGAATGTCAGTTGCAAAAGAAAACTGGTGTGGTAGTGGTGGAATGAAGTATCCTGGATGAGGGCATGACTGTCTGGCTGGAACCATGAACAAGAACATGCCTGGTAGGAAGTGAGTATACACTGCAGCATTTTGTTGCAGGTACCACTTGTAAGATATATTGGTGACAAATAGTAGATTTCTAGGCCATAAGCATCTGGGAAGACCTGGAGCCCCAACCATCTACCTCTCTCAGATAC